>JAXQQM020081944.1:0-186316 GCA_034641835.2 Pinus albicaulis
ATCCCCCAACAAAATCGAGACGCGCTTTGGATCGAACCCTCGATCAGGAGCTCAAATCTGAGCTTGGGAAAAAGCTCAAAAATGAAAGTTCTCAAAATTGATTGAAACCAAGATGGTTACATAGGTCTCATCTTCCTGATTCTGGCGCCGCAAACGGTTCGAAAAACGGACACCGTATGAAGAAGTTATTGCACTTTTAGTAAAGTGGGTCCGGCGGAGCACGGAGGGGCCAGCCCTCCTCCCATGGAACCTCATCATATGACCAGTGTGGGAGCTTAATGTTAAGAGCGCTTAAGGAGCCTAATATAAAGTTTAATATTTAATTAAGCTTCATTTAAGTGGAGTTTAATATGGCGGAGATTCTGGAGGCGCTCCCAAATTTAGGTGGACTTCCACTTTTAGTGGAGTTAACTGGCAGTTGCCCCACATTTAGTGGAGGAAATTGGGGCAAAGTTGTTTTGGTCATAAATTTCTCATTACTCAACCTTTTGGAACGAATTTTTTTTGATTTCGTATTTTCTCAGCCTTTTGGACTCAATAGCGCAGGTTTCAGAGCCATTGGAGCTCATTTTCGACCTGTTTAGCTTCGGAGAAGCTTTTTGAGCCACTAGGGCCATTTTGGGTTTTGAGTTTGGTTGAGCTGTGGGTAACCTTTTTTTGTGAAACAAAAGTCATTTTCAACTATTTCCTGCATTCCAGAGCCATTGGAATAGGTCTTAGCTCTTTTTGAAGATTTTCAGAGGCCGAAAAGCTTTAGGAGAGTTTTCAGGGCCACTAGGGCCATTTTGGGTTTGAAGCTATTTTGAGTTATGGTTATCAGTTTGAGGTGAACCAAAGCTCTATTTCAGATAATTTATACCTTCTGAAGCCATTGGAATAGGTTTAAAAGGAATTTGAGGACTTCTACAGCCTGAAAAGTTGCAGAGAAGTTCAAAGCACCAGTAGGACATTGATGAAGAAATCATTGTTTAGTGAATTTGAAAAGGCATTCTTAGCTTTTTCCTGCCTTCTGAATCAGTTTATATATTCATATTTGTCTATTGAGACACTTATAATCTTGTATTGCATTTGAGAGCTTTTAATACAAGAGGACAAGCCCATTTTGGGAGGCTTGATCTAGGAGATGTAGCCCAAGAGTTGGGGTGAACTCCTATATCATATTGCTGTTGTGTTTTGATATTATATTGCTGAATATTGTTGCTGATACCCATGTTAAGTTTCAGCAAAAAAAATTACACTTAAGATACATAAACAGTGAAAATACATACACCATTTGCAAGCTAAATTTCCACATAACGTCAAGTTTAAAGCAAGATCATTTTAATTAAATCTGAGTGTTTACTTCTATTATTTCTTTAGGCAGATTCTGTAAGAGGGCCAGGTAGCCTCTGGATTCATCCTTTCTTTGAAAGTTGAAATATCCGGTAAATGCCCCTACAGTCTATCTCTGTATTAGAAATATGAAGTTCTCACATTTTCAGATTTAAACTTAGAGTATTTTTGCACTCATTTACATAAATGAAAATGGATACCTTGCACCCTTTTCAAGTACCTTCCATTTTCAGATCAGATGGTATCAGAGCTTAGGTTGAGCATTCCTTATGGTGCAAAAGGTTTTAAAACAGTGTAAGAGATTTACTGTTTATTGGTTGCAAAATGGCTGCTTGAATGAGAAGGGGTCTTTACTGACATTTGGCTAAAAGCTTGTCGTTTGATTGAAAGCTTTGAGGACTTTTCTTTGGAAGTTCCTTTTGGTTGTTTGAACATTTACATAATGTCAACTTCTTCTACAAGTGAAGTTTCCTCCTTCACGAGATTCTTCAATGATGACATGAAGAATGAGTTCTTTAAGGTGAAGGACATGGTGCAGATTCTCATTGAGGATCAAAGAGAAAGCGTTAAGCTTCATGCACAATTGCTAGCTATGCAGGAAGAGAAAGAAGCCATTCTTCAAAGATTGCATGATATGGAGTTGCAGCTTCTTCAAGCTCAAGAAGCTTTGTCCAAGAAAATACCTCATCTTCAGGATGTAAATCATGAGGTAAATCAGTCTGATTTGTCTTCAGTTTCCTCTATTGAAAAGTGTGTTGGTTCGTTTGAAAGGCATACAAGAGGTATTGGGTCCAAATTGATGTTGAAAATGGGCTATGAAGAAGGAAAAGGTTTGGGCAAGCATGCACAAGGCATTGTTGAGCCTATTTGTGTTGTGGAGCGTCCCAAGAATATTGGTCTTGGCTATGAGCAACTTAATGGCGAAGCTTTGAGCACATGCATTCAAGAATGTGATGCAAATTTGAAGAGAACATTTCTCCCAAGTTCTCAATTACATCAATTTCATGATGGCAATCTTCCTTACCATTGTTTGAAGCCTTTGTTGCAGCAAGAAGATGGTAGACATGCAGCTTATGGAAAGCATGCAAAGCAACATAAGAGGATTTCTTGTACATTTTGTGGTCGATTTAACCATCATGTTTCGAGATGCTGGATGAGGAAGAAGGCACACAAGAAGTAGATGAAGCAAAGACTACCTTCAAAGAATGTGCATATGATTTGCACTTTTTGCCAAAAGAAGGGACATGTTGTCTCCCATTGTTGGACTTTGCATCCAACAAATCTTCCAAAGCATATGCAGCTAAGGGACAAACAGTTTGGCACAAGTGGATCTATGGAGTCCATTATCGATGTGGAAATGGAAGATTCACATGAAGAATTGCAGTTGCAGCAAAAGATGCCATGGAAGTGGCTTGGTGAGAAGTGGATGGAATTCTTATTGCAGTAAGTCATTACTCATTTTGTACATGCAAATTTCAGATTGGTATGCATGTATTTCAGTTGAAAAGTTGATGCAAGATTGCATGTATAAGCAGTTTCAGTTGAAGGAATTTCTTTGTTGTTGCAAAATTTCGCCATGGAGGTGTAAAAGATGAGCATGATACTCACTTATGTTGCAGCAATGTCTTTTGGTTCAGCTCTTAATCACCCACATGTTTTTGGGATGAGGTACTTGTTGGTATTTGAAAAGAAGAGTTGAAGTTGCACATGTACATAGAGGTTGTATGTGTAATTAGCGAACTGTATATAGTTCATTGTACATGATACATACACATATGTTTGTCAAGATGTATCTTATTGTTTATCGACTTGTGTCGATTGTGTCATACATGTTTATCGACTTGTGTCGGTTGTGTGCACATTTTTTTTACAGATTTTGTGTGTCATTTGTATAGCACATTTCATTGTCAACTGGTTGTTGATGTCGTATGTTGCACAAGATGCCTTTGGTGTCGTTTGGTGCAGAGAACGAAGTGTCAGTGCAAAGCAGTGCAAGATTCCATGAGTTGGAAAGGAATGCAAGCAAAGAGGGCACAAATTTCAGCAAGTGTCATTGCTGGTTTTAGTATGGCAGATTGGTATGGCGAGAAAACTTGGTCGAGATTCGGTGCAAGTACGTGGCTCATTCAACAAAATTCGCCATGTGAACAGCTGGCAATTCAGGAAAATTTTTGGAGGCTGAAGAGAAGAGGATGTCGTTATTCTCTCATTTTCTGTACTATAGTTCATTTCTTCATTTCAGTAAGCTTTTGGAGACCAAAAGCCTCTCATTTGGGAGGTGTGATCAGGAGCTCAAATTTGAGCTTGGGAAAAAGCTCAAAAATTAAAGTTCTTAAAATTGATTGAAACTAAGATGGTTACATAGGTCTCGTCCTCCTGATTCTGGTGCCACAAACGGTTCGAAAAACGGACACCGTATGAAGAAGTTATTGCACTTTTAGTGAAGTGGGTCCGGCGGAGCACGGAGGGGCCAACCCTCCTCCCATGGAACCTCATCATATGACCAGTGTGGGAGCTTAATGTTAAGAGTGCTTAAGGAGCCTAATATAAAGTTTGATATTTAATTAAGCTTCAGTTAAGTGGAGTTTAATATGGCGGAGATTCTGGAGGCGCTCCCAAATTTAGGTGGACTTCCACTTTTAGTGGAGTTAACTGGCAGTTGCCCCACATTTAGTCGAGGAAATTGGGGCAAAGTTGTTTTGGTCATAACTTTCTCATTACTCAACCTTTTGGAACTAAATTATTTTTGATTTCGTATTTTCTCAGCCTTTTTGACTCAATGGCGCAGGTTTCAAAGCCATTGGAGCTCATTTTCGACCTGTTTAGCTTCGGAGAAGATTTTTGAGCCACTAGGGCCATTTTGGGTTTTGAGTTTGGTTGAGCTGTGGGCAACCTTTTTTGGTGAACCAAAAGTCATTTTCGACTATTTCCTGCATTCCAGAGCCATTGGAATAGGTCTTAGCTCTGTTTGAATATTTTCAGAGGCCGAAAACCTTTAGGAGAGTTTTCAGGGCCATCAGGGCCATTTTGGGTTTGGAGCTATTTGGAGTTGTGGTTATCAGTTGGAGGCGAACCAAAGCTCTATTTCAGATAATTTCTACCTTCTGAAGCCATTGGAAGAAGTTTCAGAGGCATTTGAGGACTTCTACAGCCCGAAAAGTTGCAGAGAAGTTCAAAGCACCAGCAGGACATTGATGAAGAAATCACTGTTTATGGTAATCTTTCACTGTTTAGTGAATTTGAAAAGGAATTCTTAGCTTTTTCCTGCCTTCTGAATCAGTTTATATATTCAGATTTGTCTATTGAGACACTTATAATCTTGTATTGCATTTGAGAGCTTTTAATACAAGAGGACAAGCCCATTTTGGGAGGCTTGATCTAGGAGATGTAGCCCAAGAGTTGGGGTGAAATCCTATATCATATTGCTGTTGTGTTTTGATATTATATTGCTGAATATTTTTTCTGATACCCATGTTAAGTTTTAGCAAAAACAATTACACTTAAGATACATAAACAGTGAAAAGACATACACCATTTGCAAGTTAAATTTCCGCATAACATCAAGTTTAAAGCAAGATCATTTTAATTAAATCTGAGTGTTTACTTCTATTATTTCTTTAGGCAGAGTTTGTAAGAGGGCCAGGTAGCCTCTGGATTCATCCTTTCTTTGAAAGGTGAAATATCCGGTAAATGCCCCTACAGTCTATCTCTGTATTAGAAATATGAAGTTCTCACATTTTCAGATTTAAAATTTGAAGTATTTGCACTCATTTACATAAATGAAAATGGATACCTTGCACCCTTTTCAAGTACCTTCCATTTTGAGCAACTCGCTAGAGGAGATCGCGATGTCAAAGCATCGGTTGTACCTCTTCCTTCTACTTATATATACATGACTACTGTTTGGTTCCACTATTGTGTTATGATGTTTGTGTAATACGATAGCTTTAGCCCTCTTTGACTGGTTAATAGTTGTGAGTGAAACTATGATGTCGTATGTTGTTCTTGTTTCTTGTTACATGTGTAGGTATCTGGGCGTAACAGCGAACAGATTGCGATTTTCTAAGACAGGAGCAAGAGGCTACTACTATTTTTGCAATGACGACACCATTGGATTCTAGGTAGGTCGATCTACCGTGTCTTTCATTCATTCATTGACTAGGAAGAAACACTTTAGCATGTCCTTTTATTTCTAGACCCACCCTAGGGCTAGAGGGATCGTCTCTATCTGCAGATAGGATTTACCTACGTAACAAATAGGCGAATCCACTGGGGATCAGTGCGAGTTTGTTGTTCTTTCCTGTTGGGTCAGTTTCATTTATCGATTTCATTTTCTGTCTTTTTCTGTTCGTCTCGTGTTTTTCATCAATTACGATCTTTTAGTTTTTTCTTTAAGTGGTAATCGGGGTCCTGTTAGGAGAAATTCTTTTCGTTTTTTCCTTTTCAATCATCGTGGGCACTTTTATTTTTCCTATAATAGCGAAGATTAGTGCTAGTTTTTAGTTAGCAACCCACGCCGTCGCGCCACTCGGCGCTAGTTGTCAAGGTAGAAAGTCGCACTGCCGTTAGGTGCTAGTTTCACCCACAAAAGTCATGCCAATTTCAGGGTGTGTGAAAAAATAAGATTTTTTCCCTAAGTCCTTCACCAGTGTGTCTTGGCCTTCCATTATTTTTCTCTGTATTATTTACACATTCTCCCCTTCGCTTGTTCACTTGTGAGCATAGATCACATTACTCATTGTTTAGCTGAAGAGTATTCTTTCTATGATTTCTTGATGTAAAAGGGAATGAATGCCTTGTTTTGAGCTCATGCTTTGGAAGTCCCCTTTGTGCTTGACTTTGTATGTCTAGTAGTCTTTTGAGGAGTTTCATTACAAAGTGTTCAAAACAATGATTGCATTCTTAGTGTTTGTTTGCATCTCTTTTGCATTCATCCCGTCATTAAGGAAATTTGCGTTTATTTAGTTTTCGTCTCATAGTTTTCTTTTCGTTAAAATGCATTAGATCACATTGCATTGAAAAGTCTTTTTTGAGATCCATCATTGAACTTATATTACATTTTTTAATTATTGAAAGCTAAAAATCGCATTGAGTGCATTCTCTTTCATTAAAGGCATGCATTAAGTAGATTCTCATTTCATCGAAAAATGCATTGAGTGCATTCTTATTCTTTCAAAAGAAAAAGGAAATTGTGCATAGATTACAATTGCATAGTTTTCAAAAAAGAGAATTTTGCATATATTACATTGCATAATTCGCATCGTTGAATGTTTTAGATTACTTTTGGATAGTGAAAGTCATCTAGTTTCAAAAAGTTTTCATTTGTTGTTTGTTACATCATTGTTTGAGACTCTTCCCTTAACTAGATAGCATTCATCAAATTGAAATATTGCTTTTCTCATATAGATGCATATGGGAGATTGTCAGATGACATGTGGCAGGGCCTTGAAACCGAAACATAATTCAAGATTAACTTTAAAATTTATTCAATGAACCTAAGTCAACATTGAAACCTAACGCAACATTTCTAGTGGTCTAGGCTAGAGACGTGTTCCGGTGTCTTAAAACCTAGTAGTTGTCATTCACCATCTGGCTTCAGACAGTTCTAGTACGGACTTGTGCTCCCCATACCGTCGAGTATATAAAGGGAGACCCCTATAGGTTTCAATCCTTTATCCATAGGAAGCCGAGTCTGCTGCCCTGTAACTATGATACACCGAACGCAGCATTCGGGGAAACTACCTGCACATACGGAAAGTCCTTGGTCATTTCTCTTTCATTTGATCACCAAGGTGTATATGGCAGTTCACGGAAACTTGGTACACCCTCTTTCTTAGATTACCATAGTAGTCATTTCGATATTTTCGTGACTTTTTAAAAAGAGAAGAGATCATCGAGCGCTTGTCCTTTCACGCTCATTTCAATCTGAAAGTGATAGAATCAGCTTTTGCCTATTTCTTGACTCTTAAAATATGAAACGGCGGAGTTTCGTTTCAATGCCCTAAAAAATTAACTGCCCACGAAATATTCCTGGTTAAAGTTATCTTCCTTAGTGTTTTGTTTTACAGTTGTTTCCAATGGCAACATTTCCAAAGTTTACCAACCAAGGAATCCCCTCCGAAGGGAATCTGGTCCTTCTCCTACTTTTGGGAATGTTGGTGCTCCTTATATGGCAACATTATCCCTTCCTGGGTTAATTGTTGGTTTGCCTGTCTAGTTTTTCTCGACCTATGTGGTCTCGAGTATTCCACCCTCTGTACAGCCATCTCCTCCACTAGAACAACATCATGTTGCTTCTAAGGTGGACCTCTCCCCTTCTTCGCTGATTTCTTCGTCCTCCTCTTCTACTTCACATGGTGAAAGTTTGGATTCTAGTAACCAAGTGGCTAAGAAGAAGAAGAAGAAGAAAAAGAATAAGAAGTCAGATAAGCGAGAGGCTAATGCTACAGCTATTTCTCCTAAGACACCTTCCATCGATAAACCATCCAACCTTCCATGAAAAGTCAAATTCCCTTGCATGCTCTGCAAAGGTGACCACTTTCTTCAAGACTGTCCTAGCATTCCCAAGGTACTTGAAGCGTGTTCCGACGGTTGTCTATCGTTGCCTTTTGCCTTTGGAAGTCATGTTGGTGACACATCTTCGACTGGTGTTGATAAGACTCATAAGAAACAGGGTAAGATTACCAATCCCTGTAAGTTGTGTGATTTGGAGTAATATGATGCATAGTGGTTAACCTTGATGGCAACCCATTGAATGAAGATGAAGACATGAGATTGTTGACATATGTTGTCCTTGATGGCAATCCACCTGATGAAGTTATTCTTGATTTAATGGACTTGGTAAATGATGTAAATCTGATGTGATATGATGTTTTTTGGCAATATGATGCTGAGTGTTGTCCTTGATGACAACCCACTTGATAGAGTGTTGTCCTTGGATGGCAACTCACTTGATGAAGATGATGGCAGCCTACTTGATGAAGTTGCGCTTGATAGAATATGTCTTGATAAACTTGTTAAATGATGTAAATATGATGTATCTGCAGTGAGTACATAAGGTAATGAAGAAAGGAATTCAGTATGTGCTAGATCTATGATGAAAAGAGTATGTCTCAAGGCATACGCGGATTTGTCTAGGAGAAGTCGCGTATGCACGCGAGAAATAACGTGCCAAGTCGCGTATGGGAAAAAGCGCTCATAAAGTGCAAAACCAGGGGTAACCACCATGGTATTGACCCATTGTATTGAGTAATGATTCGTCTATGTGACCCCGTCCAGGAATACCATCGGAAGTAATGTGGTTTTGGCTCATGGTATTGAAAAATGGTAAACCTATATAAAGAGAAGAAAATTCATTGTGCAAATGTGAGAGTGGGTGCAAAGATGTACGAGCTTGAATAGATAACTTCTCTCACAAGTATATTTGAATGGAAAAGAGGTTACGATTGAATGATAGATCTTTGAATACATGGAACACCTATGAAGAAAATGATCTAGATCTAAAATGTATTTATTTATGGAATGATTAGATAAGATGGTGATATCTGTCAGACGTAAAAGAGTAAAAATCGTGTGATATATACCCATTACCGAAGAATTGCAATGACCTAAATGTATGAATAACCATACGCTAGTTCTCCGCAGAGGAAGCGCGTATATACGCGGCTTCGCTGAAGAGAAAGCGCATATGCGCAATGAAATTAGCTCTATAATGTATACAGAAGTATACGCTGGTTTATGTGAACGAAAGCGCGTATATACGCGACATCAGTGAAAGGAAAGCGCGTATGAAAACTAGGGTGCTGTTGACATGGGTGTGAAAATTGATGAAACGTGGTCCATAGAGGTGTTGAGGGTTGTAGCCTTCAGTCAGGGGGTTGAAGCTCCCTTCTAGGTGAGGCTGGTAAACGAGATCAGGGGGTCGTAGCTCCCTTCCGGGTGAGAGGTTAGTAAATGAGCGCAGGTGGTGCTGCGTCTTGCTAGGGTCTGCGCTGACACATATGTTATGGATATTTCTATAATAAAATATTGAAGGCTGAGCAACTGCAGCGGTGGTTTTCTCCCAACTTGGGTTTCCACCTAAAATCCTGGTGTTCATGTGTGATGGTTTATTCTGTTCTTACTGCACATGTTTACGGTTTATAGAACATCAATGAATGAATGATAGAATGATATAAGTGAAGAATTAATGGCATAATTAGATCTCTGTGTATACGCGAGTTTCATGAAGGATATCCACGTGTATACGCTAGTTGTATTCAGAAAAGTCGCGTATGGGTTTTAGAGCATGGAAAAGTAAAAAGTTTTAGTTTTTCCCTAAATACTGATTCACCCCCCCTCTTAGTATTTTTCCCAACAATTGGTATCGGAGCAGGTCTTTCTGCAGAAGCTTGATCGCTTGAAGGAGATCCGTCGCAATGGGAAGTCTTGAAGGAGTAATGTCTCTAAAGCCACCTCTATTCAATGGAAGCAATCTGATATTCTGGAAGGTACGAACAAAAGCATATCTGCAAAGTCTTGGTGCAGAAGTATGGGAAATCGTGGAAGAAGGCTATCAATATCCGGCAAGTATTCCTACTGATGCGGCTGAAAGGAAGAAGTATGAAATCAATGCCAAAGCAGTGAATGTCTTATTAGGAAGCATGTCTGAACCAGAATTTGCTAAAGTGATGCAGCTAAATTCAGCAAAAGAAATATGGGACAAAATCATTCTGAGCTATGAAGGAGATACAAAGGTAAAAAGTGCAAAACTCCAAACTCTCAGAATTGAATATGAAAATTTAAGGATGCATAGTGATGAAAGTATTGCCAGTTTCTTTTTATGTCTAGATGATATTGTAAATCGAATGAGAAATTTGGGTGAAACCATAGCCGATACTACTCTGGTGGAAAAAGTCTTAAGATCTTTGACTTCAAAATTTGACTCTAAAGTTTCAGCCATTGAAGAAAGGAAAGATCTAAAAAATCTTACTGTTGTTCAATTACATGTTATCCTGACTGCTTTTGAAATGAGACAAGGAGGTCCTTCTCAAATCAAAGAAGCTGATTTTAAGGCGTCTGCAAAAGGAAAAGAAAAGGAAGTTGTCAAGGAATCCAGCTATATATCTGAAGAAGAAGAAGAAGCAACTTTTGTGAGAAGACTCCAACTAGGAACCGCAAGGTTCAAAGGTAAGCTTCCTTTCAAATGTTTTGATTGTGGAAGAGTTGGTCATTATGTTGCAAAGTGTCCTTATAAAGAAACATCTGCTAAAGGACAAGAAGTAGCAAGAAGGAACAAGAATCGATCTAGCACAAGGAAAAGTTACTATATTAATGAAGACAGTGATGAGTTATCTGATAGTGAGGAAGAATGTGAAGAAGATATTAAACTGCTCATGGAAAAATAATATAGAGAAGAAAAGGATACTTTTGTGGATGCTCTGGAAGACAATGATTTTCTTGAAGAAAACAATAAACTCAAAGTAAGCCTAGAAGAAAAGAACATAATCATAGAGACTCTTGAAAATCAGCTTGAAGCAAAGGAAAAACGCATTGAGGAATTGGAGTGTGAAGTAGTAAGTCTAAGGAAAGATAATGAGAAAGTGAAATCTCTCAATCTTAGATTTGCTAAAGGTTCAGAAACCTTGGATGAGATTATCAAGGTACAACGGTCTCCTCTTATAAAAACAGGTCTTGGATATACTGGGGAATCTTCCCAGACATCAGCACCAAATTTTCTAAAAGCAGCCACAGCTGGTTCTCTACATTCAGCCACTCAGCAGGGGAACAAAGGATCTTTGCAGGTAAAGCATGATCATCTCAATTCAAGAAACACTAACAAGGAGATCTTTCAAAATGGCTACAACCAACAGGTAAATTCTAATAGAAGATTTCATGATCACAGAAATTTCTACTTCAATGGACAATGTTTCTCATGTCACAATTTTGGTCATAAATTTGTTCAATGTGTTGCATATAAAACCATCATGACAAGAGAAGCAAGAAAGAAAAGGATGAATATTGAACCAAAGAGGAACACCTATAACAACTTTTCCCTCTTCTAAATGAAGTTGAATGTGCTTATCAAAAGAAATAACTTTGGCCATAATAATCCGAATGCGTAATAAAGATCACTTAAATACATTTTCCTTCAAGCTCCAAAGTATGGAAAAATAAGGAATTACAGGTTGAAAATTGTGGCATAGCGTTATTTGCAGAGCAGAAGAAAATCAATGGTACATTGATAGTGGATGCTCAAGACACATGACAGTGAAAAAAACAAACTTTTTGCACATAGTGCTCTAGAAAAAGAAAAGAAGGTTACATTTGGAAATGATACTCTGTAATTATAGGTCCTGTTTCTAAAGAAAAGGTGAAAGCTAATGATGTCATGTATTTGGATGGATTACAACTCAAGTGTAAGTCAAATGTGTGATCAAGGAACTAAAGTTGTCTTTAGTTCAAAAGAATGTGTGGTACATGATCTCGATACGTAAAACAATTATAAAAGGAAAAGAACTCCAAGCAACCTCGTATGTATTGAGGAACTCGCAAGAACAATGTTACTGAGTAAATCTTCGAAACCGACATAAGAAGGTTGGGGTATCCGAGCTTCTCTCGATCAAACAACCAAGTGCACTTAAAAGTTTTCCGTGATCTTCCCAATATTGCCTCCTACCCGAAAATATCATATGCGGTAAGTCTTGCCAATCGAGCAAATGTACTGCAGTACAAACTTTTTAATGCCAAGGAAGGATCATCAAGTAAGCCTCTTGAACTCATTCATACCGACATATGTGGACCTATGAGAAAAATTCACCATGTGGTGAACAATACTATACCTTGTTTATTGATGATTTCTTTAGAATGTGTTGAATTGGGTCGCTTAAACACAAAGATGAAGCAATTGAGAAATTTCGTAGCCCAAAGCTCTGGCTGAAAATGAATTAGATCTAAAAATAAAGTGTCTTAGATCTGATCGAGGAGATAATATACTTCGTATGAATTCCTTGAATTGTGAACAACATGGCATAAACGACAAGCATCGTAGCCGTTAATTCACAACAAAATGGCGTAGCAAAAGAAAGAATGAATAAACAATTTTACAAATGGCTAGAGCTATGCTTGATGATTCCGTAACACCGACACATTTTGGGGAGAAGCAACATACGTCGGTAAATATTCTTAACAAGGCACATGTTCGTGTAAATAGTGACAAAACTCCATATGAACTCCGGTATGGTAATCCTCCCACCGTGAAGCATTTTTAAAGTTTTTGGAAGCAAATGCTTTATCAAAAATAATGATGAAAACTGGAAAGTTTGAACCCAAAGCGTATGAAGGAATACTTCTTGGTTACTCCTCCGTGAGTAGAGCATATAAATGTTACAATAAAAGACGCGGAAGATTGTTGAATGTATTGATGTTGTTATTGATGAGTCTCCTGCAGCCCAAAGAAGAAAAAAACGATGATGAAGATGATGGTGACATATATCCTTCTACATCAAATAGAATGATATAGACAATGAACCCAATGAAGAACTCCGATGATTTATCCGAAAAAGCTCCATCCGTATATGTTCAAAGAATCATCCAAAATCTCAAATTTTGGGAGAAAAGGACTGTGTGTACAAATGTGAAGGACTCTTGTGGGATCCTCTAGCTATCCGGCATTTATATCCACTATTGAACCACACAATGTCAATCAAGCTAGCAAAGATGAATGTTGGATTCAAGCCATGAATGAAGAGCTTGATCAAATTGAAAAG
This sequence comes from Pinus albicaulis, assembly GCA_034641835.2. Classification (NCBI taxonomy): domain Eukaryota; kingdom Viridiplantae; phylum Streptophyta; class Pinopsida; order Pinales; family Pinaceae; genus Pinus; species Pinus albicaulis. Next base: position 13,080 of record JAXQQM020081944.1, read on the forward strand.
AATCACACTTGGGAATTGGTACCAAGATTCCACATGACAAAATGTCATTGAACTAAATGGATATTCAAAAATAAGTAATGAGAATGGGGATTATAAGAAATAAAGCTTGACTTGTTTGCAAGGGGTATGCTCAGAATGAAGAAGGTATAGACTTGGAAGAAACTTTTTGCCCTCAGCTAGACTTGAAGCCATAAGAATGTTTCTTGATTTTTCAAGCTTCCAACAAATCAAAGTTTATCAAATGGATGTTATATCTCGCTTTTCTCAAAGGTGATCTAGAAGAAGAAGTTTATATAGAACAACCAAGGATTCATTTTGGGAATGATGAAAAACTTGTTTGTAGACATAAAAGTGTTCTATATGGTCTCAAACAAGCTCCAAGGGTACAGTGGCTGTCTTGAATAAATATCTTCATCAATGTAGATTTTCAAAGGGGTCTGCTAATAGAAACTTGTATACAAAAACAAAAAATGATGAAACTATTGATCGTAGTTAGACATGTTGATGATATCATTTTTGGAAGTAATGAAGAATCTATGAGTCGTAAATTTTCTTCTCGTTGCGTAAATAATTTGAAATGTCTTTACTTGGGTAACTAACATTATTTCTTGGCTTGCAAGTGCATCAAACTATAGATGGCATATTCTTATCACAAGCAAAATACCTAAGCAAATTCTCGAAGAAGTATGGCATGGAAGAGTGCAAACTCCGTAAGTACACCAATGATAAACTCAGATGTAATCTCGAGTTCTCAGATGATTCTCCCATAGTGAATCAACCGTAATACATATATATGATAGGAAGTCTACTTTATCTCACCGGGACTAGACCGTACATCATGCATGCAGCTTGGGATTGTTGGATGATTCCAAGCTAATCCAAAAGAGTCTCACCTTCAAAGCCGTCAAAGAATATTCAAATATCTACAAGGAACTCAAGACTTTGGACTATGGCATCCAAAGAATGTCGATCTCACTCTCCATGCTTATACCGATGCGTATTGGGCCGAAATGTTGATGATCGGAAAAGCACTAGTGGTGGCATTCTATATGGGGCCTCAAGTTAGTATCTTGGTTCAAAGAAGAAGAAAAACTCTATTACCTTATCTACAACAAGCAAAATATGTGGTCGCCGCATCATGTTGCACTCAACTTATTTGGATGATGCAAACCTTACAAGACTTTCAAATCAAATGTTCACCTCCCCATCTCCATTATGTGTGATAATACAAGTGCCATCAATATCCTTCAAAGAATCCCGTTATGCATTCCAAGACTAAGCACATTCCCATCAAGTATCACTTCATACGTGAACAAGTGCTTGAACAAAAGGTAAAGCGTGGAGTAGCGTTCCCTCCAAAGAACAAATTGCCGATATATTTACCGAACCTCTACACAGGGAAGCGTTGAATATCTCGTACAAAAAGCCGGGAGTAGTCTCTCGCCATGTAGAAGATCGATCCGCTAAATGCAGAAGATTAAATTGACACGCATTTCCGTAAAGATAAATGGGTATATACGCTAGCTTATAAAAAGAAAACCGCGTATGGGTGTCGTCGACAAATTTTTCGGGTCACATTCTTTTTCAAAGACAGCCTATGGTGTCAAGTAGACCTCTCGGTGATGTTTCTACCTCTCATATTTCTCTGCTGCTTTCCATTCTCTCGATATTCGATGAATATTCCTTGATGATTTGTTGTTGAAAGTGTTCAGATGCACAAGCGAAGGGGGAGATGAAGGAGTAAATGCCTGCTGAATGTGTACAGGTTCGGGGGGAGCATTAGCCTTGCTAAGAATTATGCATTGTTGGCATTATGATGGTTCAACATGTCTTTCTCCGAGGTCTCTTTGGTATTTAAGGTCATATTTGTAGTTTGATGAAAAGTGGTCATGGTGAGACCTATGATAGCAAAATTATAATATTCATTCATGTAAGGACATTGAGTCCAAATGTGTAAACTCACTTGGTTGGGTACTTGAGTCACATATGTAAATCCACTTGGTTGGATCATTGATGTGGGCATGAGTCCTTGGTGATAGGAAAGGTCATAGATTCATGTACTCTATTATGATCTTAAAACATGAACTTAGGGGGAGCATGGTACCTTCAAATCTGCACATCAGATTCATGCAGCTCTTCTTTCTACATGAGAAGAAAAACCTTGTTTTGGTTTTGATCCGCCCTTTTCTCTCGATGTCAAAGGGGGAGAGTATCATGATGTTTGAATAATGGTTATAATCAATGTATCTATCTCAGATGATCAAACACCATAATGGTTGCCATCAAGTCCAAAGGGGGAGATTTTTGGCAATATGATGCAGTGTTGTCCTCGATGGAAACCTACTTGATAAAGTTGATGGAAACCTACTTGATGAAGTTGTTCTTGATGAAAACCGACTTGTCCTATTTCATAATGATACAAAGATCATTTATATGTAATAGAGAAAAGAAAATTTGGCAAGTAGAATAAAGTCTTTTTGCAGAAGGAATGAAGAAAAAATTGAATAAAACAACCAAAAGACTTTAAATGTCTGAAAAAGGAGCACAAGTGGTCCCCACCACTTTAGCGCAAATCGCAAAATCACAATTTTTGTGTTTAAAATGTCTTGTTGATATGGATATTTGTGATGTGCGATTGCCACATCATCACAACATCGCATATTATAATCATCGCCTTCTACCATCACAAGTTCCGTTGATCGTTTTGCGATGTGCGATTATCGCGCCATCGCATATCGCACCATCGCATATTACAAAGCGGTTCCCGCTCATATGTCGGACGCCACCTATACACCCCATCGAAATCGAAAATGTTAACTTTGCTCATTTTTGTTTGATAGTGCCATCGATATCGCACATCGCAAATGGCCGATCGCGATGTGGGCCCGGGTCAAAGAATGAACCAATTTGTTTGAAGATTGAAGTCCGGGTTGAAAGTTCATTGAAATTTGATTAAAAGTAATGTTACGGGGGCGTTGTAAAGTTTTAAAATAACTAGAGGGGTTTCGCAAATATATTTTATGATGAGTGTGGGACCCGATTTCCTTCACATATTATTAAGTCCAAAGGATACTGGATGAGTTATGCCGTGATCCCAATCCTCAAGGAAAATATTGAATATTATTGAAGGACCTCGAAAGGTTATATGAATATATATTACCGCCGAGTCGCCGGGGACGCAAGCAAAGTGAAAGGAATCACGGCAAAAGAATAAACAAAGGAAAGTGGATTCCGGTTTTCACTCGCACCACTTTCGATGGGAAAGCGTATTCAAGAGGCTGGCTTCCGATTCCACAGAACGGCGACACGCGTCCCTCGTATGACTACAAAAACCGCTCGTCACTACGCGCCATCGTGCTATTGTTCGACCCAGATGCCCAAGGATATTACTTTTCACCGTTAATCCGGAGGAAAGCCACTCTGACGGGTACCACAAGGAGTGAATATGCAATAATATTTGCAGATTTATTAACCATTGGGGTTATAGATATAATATTATATGGCGGAGATAAAAGACTACCTGGGACGATTCATGCATGGAAGAATGAAGGTTGGAGTTTCACCTAGATTAGCTCGATTTTTAATACACCGGATTATCTATTTTGACCCTATCTAGAATACCATTTAGCGGTTCATGGTTTTGACTTATGGTGTTACTAAAGGAAAAACTATATAAGGAGAAGAGGAATAGAGAATGATGGGTGTATGGTAAGGATGGTGAATAAAAATTTCTTAAAAATAATATCTATATGGGTGAGCTTCCGTTCTTAATCGATAACCGACACTACGATGCACCCATGAACATAATGATCTAACGATGATGAATCTCTCGGTTTGAATGATGCATTGAAATTATGAAGAACTCGGTGTGAGTATACGTAAAATACGATAACTGTGACCGACAAGGTATGTCGTATGGAAAACCGTGATCAGTATGAAAATTAATGAAACTTGGTCCATATTGGTGTCGAGGGTCGAAGCCTTCGTTGAGGGGCCGTAGCCCTTCCGGTAGCTAGTAAACGAGAGCAGGGGGTAGTAGCTCCCTTCTAGGAGAGGGCCGGGTAAATGAGTGCAGTGGGGTCGTAGCTCCCTTCCAGGAGAGGATGGTAAACGAGAGAAGGTTGTAGCCTTCGTAGGTGGGTGCTCGCATGCCGGTATGAGTCTCGCCGCACAATGTTGTAAGATGTTTTCTTTACAACAAATATCAAGACCTGAGATGACGCGCAAATGTGGTTTTCTCCCAAATTTGGTTTCCACCTTAAATCTTGGTAAGTCCATGTGTGTTGCTTATGTGTGATGATTTATTCTTTTCTTACCGCACATAAGCGCATCGCTTACTAAACATCTAATGAATGAATGATGCAATGATCTAAGTAAAGAATTATCTCCGCATAATGAGATCTCTCGTAATACACAATTTTCTAAGGATATCCACGTGTATACGCGACTTGGGTTCGCAAAGTAGCGTATGGGTTTTAGAGAAAGAAAAAGTAAAAATTTCAAATACCGCACTAAATACCGATTCACCCCCCCCTCTCGCATTTTTTCCCCAACATTAACAACCAAGGAATCCCCTCTAAAGGAATCCTAGTACTTTTCCCCGCTTTTGGGAATGTTGGTGCTCCTTATATGGAAACATTTCACTCCGGGTTAACCGTTGGGTTACCTATTTGGTTATTCTTGACCCTCAGTGGTCTCGAGTGTTCTGTCCACCGTACAACCATCTTCCACCGTAACAACATCATGTTGCTTCTGGCGGACCCATCCGCTTCTTCACCATTTCTTTGTCCTCCTCTACTTCTCGCCTGTGAAAGTCCGGATTCTAGTAACCAGGGCTAAGAAGAAGAAGAAGAAGTTAGATAAGCGAGAGGCTAATGTCAGCCTATTGCATCTCTGGACACCTTCCATTGATAAACCATCCAACCTTCCATGGAAAGTCAAATTCCTTGTATGTTGTGCAAAAGAGACCACTCTTTGAGACTTCCTTGGCATTACCGAGGTACTTCGAAGCATGTGCCGACGACCGTCCGTCATTGCTCTTGGTTTCTAGAAGTCGTATTGGTGACACATATTTGACTAGTACCGATAAGACTCATAAGAAATGGTAAGATTACGAATATTTGTAAGTTGTGTGAAGGGAATCATCCCATTCATCTTTTTCCATACATATTGAAGCCACGAGAGTGTTGGACAACCCTTTTGTTTCGCACCCTACCTTCCGTGCCTAGTTACAAGAAGCTGAGTCCTCCGCTAGTTGATTCAATGACTTACCAAGAGTCATCCTTGGTTGATCCCATTCCCTCGTAACCAAATTCACTAATCCATTCCCAACCAACCATTGGTCGAGGAACCGCCGATCTGATCCTCGCCTTGCGCTCATCGTGCCTTTTCCGTCGAGAGTGGATCTCATCCCCTCATGTTCCTCTTGTTTCCTTCGTATCTCTACTTGGAGAAAGATTCTCTTGTCCCCGTAGTTCAAGAGGCTGCTCCTCCCCGCTCCCATGATGGAGGTCCCGTAGGATGCTCCTCTTGCCCCGTAACACTGTGGGATGACCATCTCGCCCGATGGTACCCCCTCCAAGTAGTTTGGTCGCTTCATTCAATTAGAGTCGATTTTTAGGATACCGCCTTCCTTCTTATGTTCCTTTTCGAGATCGCAGTATAGGCCTCCCATGTGGTCGTACCTTAAAGACCATTATAGATGAAGGTGTTTGTTAGTGTTTTTTCTTCAACTACTTGGCAAGCTTTTGGTTCTCCACCTTGTGCCTATTACATTAATCACAGCATTTAACATAGGAACTAGTCAACCATTAGGGATCCTTCCGAAGTTTCCTATTACTTTGGGAGGGAAAACCATCTATATAGACGTGATGGTTGTTCCGTGCCCCTTGATTTTAATTTACTTCTAGGGTGCGACTATACTTATGTCATGGGAGTGCTTTGTCTCTTCCCCTCTTTCATGTGATTTGTTTTCCACATAGCCTCATCATGACCATTGATAAACTTTAATTATCCTGTCCTCGACATGAAATATGGTCCACCATCGTCCCTTCCGGTCTTTATCCGCCGGTTTTATATTCCCCACCGTAGGTTAATTATGTGTTACTCGACCCATACCCACATTCGAAAGGATAGTGTCGTTGTGCATCGTGTGTTGGGGGCATCGGGTCCCGATTTTTGAGATGTTGTTCTCCATCCAAAGGTGAAAACTCTTGGAAGCCATGACTTCTGTCCATCATGATGAAGGGTCGTTGGAGCATACCTGTTTTCTTGTGTCAAGCTCCTTAAAAAATGAAACAAAGGTTATTGGAGCACAGCTCATTTTCCCCGTGTCAAGCTCCTTAAAAAATGAAACAAGCTCTTCGAGGATAGTTCGTCTTTATGTCAACCTTGGAAAAAATTAAATTAGACCTTATGAGGATGGTTCTTTTAATGTCAACCTCGTTAAACAATGAAACACGTTCGTTCAATTTGAGTCTTTAATCAAATCTCATAAAATCCCGCCCGAAGTCTTTCTTGATCTCATAACCGAACCTTCACCTCCATCCTGCTTACCTGTGTGCATGGACTCAAGCTGGGGGGGCATGTACCTCGAATTGAGTTACCATGTTGGGGGCATGCTTAATTTTTCAAGCATAGTTTGTTTCACTTCAAGCTTGTGTAAAAATGAAACTATTTTCAAGCATAGTTTATCTTTGTTTCAAGCTTTTGTAAAATGAAACCAACTTCAAGCAGAAGTTTCTCGATTTCAAGCTTGTGTAAAAATGAAACCATTCCCATTTTACCTCTTGTGATTTCAATTTTATCAACATGTTTTTCCAAGTGAGCCTTGGTTTTCTCACTCCATCGTCACTATTTGGATTGGCTGATCATATGCCTTCACTTGGTTGTTTCACCCATTCCCGAGGAATCACCGTGATGAGTGGTCTTGTTAGCCACCTCTTGACCTTTATCTTATACCCAGTAGTTCCACCATCAACAGAACTAGTTGCTATCCTTTATACCACTCGGTTTCTCCAGAGGAGTCAACTTTCAATGCTTTTCCTTCGACTTTCGAAAAATAGAAAAGACTGCAGAGACTCTTGTCATTTTGAACTCGTTAAATGGCTACGAAACGATATCTACCTAGTATATGCTTACCTACTTTTCGAGCCGGGATAGCTTATTTACGAAAAAGGAATACCTTAGCCTATCACGACTAAGAGGTTCTTTGAGATATTGTTTTCTACTTTTCGCATATGAGAGACTACTTACGAAAAGGGCCATGATGGAGTTTTCTTTTCTTCTTTCTTTTCAAACTCTCTAAACATGAAAAGATGACGATTTTTCCCTTTGTCGTACTTGTTAAAACTAAATGACATTAGATACGCTCATCATGACGTTACTCAAGTTCCTCCTTCCTAGGGCTCGTAAAATGTACTAGGTTGATTTGTCCAAACGACAAAATTATATGACAATCATATGGTATCCTCTTCAAGCTTGTGTAAAAATAAAGAGGTACTCGCTTAAAATGGTGGAGGAAATAGAAGTTTTTCTAATCGCCAGTTTCGTAGTATGTCACTCTTGAACATGACACTTATCTCGTAGTTCGTGTTGGGGTTGGGATATCTTCATTCTCGTCACTTTTCCTCCACCGCCTTGAAGATTCGTTTTCCTTTTCATTCGATTACAATCTTATCAACATGACCTCTAATCCTATTTGAGTCAAATGCCGCCAAATTCTAGAGTCATCTCGCTAATATGTTCAAGAGAAATCCTTCGCACTTTGTACATTCTTGATCCTCTATTTTAGTCTTGATTTACACTCATATTATCTTCTCTATTTTGTGGCGACATGTGGGATTCATTATGACCTCTTTGCGATCGCTTCCGTCAACTTCAAATATTATCCAGAAGTTGATCTAGAGATCTTTCCGGTACCCCGCATCTTGCATGCCCTAATGGAAAGTTCTTCACATTTGACTACAAGTTCACATCATCAGCATTCGATAAGGTGATTTCGCTGTGTGTTCGACTTCATCTCATTGTTCACATTCGTGGATTGTATTAGTTGTACCTTGAGAGCCATTGTCATTATTGGTGGTTTCTTTCCCGCACTTGTTAACAGCTCACATCATTGACCGATAATCAAGTGATTTTCTAACATGTTTGACTTCAACACATCTATTCACATGTTGGAATTTATACTTTGACTCCTGGTGGTGTTGGAGTGCAAGACCCCGGGCTTCGATCACAAAAGTCCGTGTTGTGAGGAGTGATGAGTCATCCATGATTATATACATGATTCTTTAGATGGATGGCCGCGACCATACCGTTGGTTCTCTAGTTTTGATCCTCTCTATACGTATGGCCGCACCCATACTTTGATCTATTTCACATGATCCCTTCATTCGTATGGTTGCGTCCATGCCAAGGATCCATGCACATGATCCTCTTCTTGATTGATAGTTGTGCCTATACCATGGATTCATGTATTTTCAACAGATATTTTAGCTTATGTATATGTATCTATTCTTTATTTTCTGTGTCTCTCGACAAAGCAAAGATTCGGTTCGCACGTACTTGTGTGCTACTTCCCACCCCTCATGTTCGACTACTTTAGGGGGCATCTGCTACACAAAGATTCGTCATCGTCCCTACAATTCCCATCTCGCCCATTGGAGGGTCATTTCTCGTGACCAATAAGCAAGGCTGCGTTTTTCAAATACCATCCTTGCATCCCTTTTCGATGAAAGAAACATTCTTCTTGTTGACAATTCCTGCGTAGCCGTAAAAATCTATTTTTTCCTTGGCGTGAGTAGCCGCTTACACTCCCGTGCCAACTAGGAAAATTAACACCGAGCTCGCACCAAGCTTGGTGCTCGTCCTAGTTAAGCACCCACACCAAGCTATTTATGGATTTTTTTTTAAAATAGAGGCAAGAGGTTCTATTCCAACCACCTCAAGGATGAGTCAATGGGAGTGGTTGAACTAAACAACCAAGGAATCCCTCCTTTAGTTAGTAGTTTCCACCCCTTGGAACACTCCTAAAGGATAGGCCTCCCCTTCCACCTTTGTAGGGATCCCAACCTCCTCCTCTCCCCATAAATATATCCATCTTACATTGATGTGCTAGCTAAACATATGCTATTAAACATAGCCGAAAAAAGTTAGCAGAGAAGAAGCAATCATAGCTTCGAAGGAGAATAGTGCATGTTGTGATTTTTTGTGTGTGTTAAGAACATAGTGAGATCTTGGACCTTTCGTTCATGAGGGTGTGGCAAACATGCTTGGATACGTACCTCGCCGAAGGAGAGCCTCAACATCAAGGCTTGGTTGTAAATCCTCTTTGTCTTATCATAATAAAATGTATCCTCGATGTTTATCTTCCACTCTTGTTTACATTTATAATGAGATTAATAACATTCCTTGATCGCTAGATAGGTTTTAATTATTTTATGGTTGTTGTGATTTTTATGCTTGTCATGGTGTCTTGACCGTTCGTACAAAATCGAACGTTGGTAGCAAAGCAAGTGGTATCAAGCTTGAGAAGAGCAAATCTGATCAAGAAGTCGACGAAAGACACAACATAACATCGTATTGCTGTAGGTCATCTCCTACCTCCCGAATTTCCATTCACAATATATGAAGGTAGATGTTAGTATGTTCCCATAGTTGCTAGACCCACCCTAGGGCTAGAGGGATCACCAGCTCCGTCGCAGGGGATTTACTCGGACAACGTAGGGTACGAAGATATGGATCGATTTCATTTTGTCGTAGAATCGCATGGGACTAATACAGAATGTGGTCGATGATGCAAAGAAAGGGAACAACTATCCCTTGCCTTGGAAGGAAGGACCTGACTAGTAAATGGGATACATAGCACAACATGTGAATGCAACCATTCAAAGTATTAAAGATGCCCTAAAAACAACAGCTCAAGAAGCCAAAATCCTACTCTTAGATAGTAAATGACTTGAAATATTTCACAAGGACCCTCTAAGTCTATATAGGAACCCGACCAACAAATTTCAAAGAAAGTAATTAGAGAAGGGGGATTTATGTATGATGACAAGCAACACAAGGAATGGTTCATTGCTATGTTACTACCTCACTCACAGGTACAGCACACCTATAATATTTTGTTATACCAAAAGGTGGCTAAATATTTTGGAGCCTCCAAGGAACAATCAGATCACTAAAAATTGTTGGCTCTTGAAGTCTCTGCGTCTCATGCCTCTCATTCGCATCCCTTATTGTCAAGCATCCTAAAAAGCCTCGAAATCCTTTAAAATCCCAAGTTAAATACCGTCGAACCCCTTGTTCCTTCCTTTCTTCCACACTAACCTCATTTTCTATTCCCTATTTCCCATGAAACCCACAATTTCATGTGTTTCTCCTTTCCATTTCATTAAAATCCTTTTTATAAGGTTAAAAACCCTTTTTTAACCTTACCTAAACCTTCATTTCCTTCAAGAAACCCTTCAAAAACCATGAAAATACATATTTTTATGTATAGGACTTAAGCTCCCCGAGCTTAAGCCCCTAACCCCTTTTCTTCCATGTACCCGCACCCCCGGAACCAAGTTCTAAACCTTTTGGCGCTTATCGCATCGCTTAAAATCCAAATTTCAGCTTCATTTAAAAGGTGTTCATCGCAAAAATATTTGCGTCGGCGATCCATCGCATCGCATCGCAATTTTTAGTTTTCCCCCAAAGAGCCATCGCAAATATTTGCGATGCGACCGACGCACTTTCCACCCATCGCATAATCGCAATATTGCATTTTCTCTTCGTCGCATAATCCGCCATCGCGTTTTCCATTTTTTTGATTTGCGATCGCTCCCGCTGCCCACCGTACGATCCTCGCCGCTCATATAAAATGCGCCTTTTTCCTTTGAAATTAAAACGTCATATTGTATTGTTTACAAAGTTTTTTTCCGTTGTTTCTTCCAACTCGTCGATCTTGCGCGATCGATGTACTAGATTTTATCTTTTTTCACCATTCTATGATCTCTCCACCATCCCGACCGTTGGATGATGCCATCCAATCGCCTTGCTTCCTCCGCACATCCTCCAATGCATTTTAACCTATAAACGCACGATTTCATAACTTTAAGTTTGTATTTTGTAGTTTAATGTTTTTGGTTATATTCGTATGAAATTTGAAAGATGAGGACATCCTCCCTCCTTAGATTTATCAAAGGAAATCGTCTGCTGTGTGTCACCCGCGTTTTCATCAATGTTTCATGAGGGCATTGATGCCGTATAACCCCGCGCAGCTCCGTGTCAGCGAAGCACCAAGAATCCCAAGAGCTTCAAAGAGCATCTATCAGAGAAGACCGTAAAATGTGCCACATTGCAGAATTGAAGATAGTTTTACGTGATTATTGCGAAACGGTTATCAAAAGCCTAATCCCCCAACTCAAAAACACATTTTAAAGAAAACCTAAAGTGTTTTATTTGCATATAAAGCCTCCACCACCACATCTTGAGGCAATTGATTCTCGGCCTACCACAGCCACTCGTTGCCTCAAACCTTTCAAAACAGAGGCCGAAGTTATTGAAGAAAATCAGACATTCGCCTCGCCGTAGCTATGAGTTACTTCGCCAGAAGTAAACAGATGAAAATCAGCAGAAGTTACTCCACACAAGACACAAAGCTCGAAGTCAAATAAAGCTCCCACCAAGCTTTGATATTAATTGTGAACATTAACACAGTAGTCCACCTCGTACACTTCGCCCGTTCCTCAACAAAGGCCGGGAAGTCTTGAACCCGTATTAATTGTCCCGAGAGATCTTTCCTCGCATCTTTTCTCCTCATTCTTCTATAAATACTTCGTAGAAGATGAGAAACTTTTTTGGTCAACGTATATATGTAGCATGTAAATAGTTTTCCGAAGTCATTGTGAAGCTCGTTTGTAAGATAAAATACCTAAGTTGAGTTGAGAAGCTCAAGCCGTAAAGAACCATTGACTCAAAGATTGTAATCGGTTTGGAACATCAATACAAGTTGATTTATGGGATCCCGGTCTATGTTGACGGTGATGTTTTTCTTATTGTAACTTGTGATTTTATTTCGTTTTCATTTTGTTTCATTTTTCCACCGTAAAGAACAAGCTTAAACAGTAGTTAGGACCTAATGTATACTCGTTAACCTTCTCTTCCGTCGAGAATTCTTATTTGAATGTTTTCTTCAATCAGAAAATATTTAGGAATGATTTATTCGGCTTGATGCATAGGAATGCTGCGTTCCCTCGTCTTATTGTTTTGAATGGCTATTATTTATGAATGTTACTTTCAAGATATGTTGTGTGAAGATGAATTGAAGGAAGATATGGTTAGCTCCGGTCCCGCACTTGTCCGCATAACTAATCGATTTTTTCCTTAGAATGTGTTAAAAGCCGGCTAGCTAGAAGCACTTACCAGACTAGGACCATTATTTGTTATCTTTTGTTTCCCCTTGTTTTGTATGTTTTTTATTGGAAGTGTGTCAAAGGCCGGTTATTTTAAAAGTACTTACTGTGACCCCAGTCTCCGCGTTTTCGTGTCTCTTAAGAGTTTGTCAGTATGTCACTAGTTTAAAAGTAATACCGTATCCCTAGGCCGCTTTTCATTCTCGCATCCGTTTAATTTCTTCATGTATCACTCCATTCCATAAATCAAAATTTAACGATATCTTAGACATAGATGACTTGCCCCATGGACCACTCTTGCTCTTTCTACTCCAATTAAAACCCTACTATGACTCCACAGCCCAATGGATTGAAGCTATTTCTTTCCTATCTTCTTAGATGAATCAATTTTTGCTTTCATTCATCTTCACCCTTCATTTAGACTTCCTTCACCTTCATTTATCTTTGTCCAACCAAAACAAAACAAAACCCTTGGTCTTCATAACTAGCCTAATACTAATACCTTAAACTTCAAAGACAAATCTATCTTTGTACACATTTAGAGATCCCTCTCCGATTCAGAGGGCTAGATCCTAGAATCCCAAATTTGGTTGAAATGATGTTAACTCTGGGATCGATTTCCCCTTCTAATCTTGCTCATTACGTAATCCTAACATTTCTCGCGACTCCATTTCTGGGAATATTTTTGAGTTCATAGTTGCTTGGGCTTTCTACTCTTTATAGACTCTTTAGTTTTCCATACAACCATGTAAAACTCGCAAACCAAAAAATATTTCGTATTGGTATCTAATAAACATGGTGGTGGAACCGTTAAACATTCTACCTCCTTTGGGGCTAAAATTTTTCACCTCGGCGACTCCACACTCGAAACTCCCAAAAGACCAATGACTCCACCGGTAGAAGACCCCGAACCGATTGACCGTACACGTTGACTCTCTCTGATTTCTATAAACATGATTCCAAGAATACAACGAAGATATGTTCCATGAGCAGAGATCATATCCTCGGGTTTCCACATAAGATGCCCTGGTAAATTGAATGACAACCGCCCGTTTTCCAAGGTGAAAATTTTGATGACCCTTTATTAGCATCTTATCAAATTTCACATACATGTATGGAGGTTGAAATTTGAATGGCATGAAGACCGCCTAATGAAATGTTCATGTTAACATTAGAAGGAAAGCTAGGATTGGTATGAATGCTTAAGATCTAGTAGCTTGTTTTCTTTAAGAGACCTTGAATATGTGTTCTATGAGAACTTTGAAGAAAACACTACATCATTATCATTGGGTGCAATATATTGCTGATCCATCGCGAAACATCACCCAACACCGTATAGATAATGAGGAAACTTTGGAAGAAATGCATCCCGAAGATCTTTTAATAGCCATTCACGAGGTTTAATCTCCTATTGAAAAATTTTAAAAGCATGGATGAACTACTCGCTCGAGGAAGAGATGATCCAAGAAATAAAGAACATCCCTCGAGATATCCATGAAAACTCAAATATTGATTCATCATCCCTTGTAGGCGAGGCTCGAGAAGACATCTGGCCTCAAAACTAGTCTTCACAAGAAACAGAGAAGCCGTCGTCCTTTTGTTCAAAAGAATATAGAAACATCTTCTCCTTTGATAGAAAAAGAGATAGATCGACTATTAATAAACGTGCTACGTCCGGAAAACTTTTTTCAAAATAAGCACTCCTGCCCATTCACCTAGAGAACTTTTTTGTACAAAGCATTTAGAAAAGTTCTTTTGTAGATCAAAATAAAAAGGGACACTCGCCGAGAATCCAATATGTTTGGTCGAGGAAATTGTTTACTCTCGATAAACTTCCAGGGTACAGATCGGTCCGATGATGATGATGAGTTCCAAGAAAAAAAGTAATCAAGCGTGGCAGCCGTTGTTTGATTGGTGCTATCATTTTCACCATCACTAGCTTGAAAGCCAAAAACATCCTTTTTGATCCATCACTAATGGCTTTCACATAATTGAAAATCTGCGACCTTTCAACTCGAGAAGGCGAAGAGAAGAGCAATAAATAAATTTTTTCGAGTCAAGGATCTTCCTCTTGGAAAAAGAGAGAGCAACCTTTAAGCACTCGCTGCTCGAGAATATATAATAACCTCTTCGCGCAGTTTGGTCCACCGAATACGAGCATACGAGGGCCACAAGAGGACAGCACCGTCAAATATGATGAGTCCTCCGGAAGCTTCCGGAAGATGATGAAGATGAAGGGAGAAAAACGAGATAGAAGACTGTCCTGCAATGCGGGATATATCATCTTCTCAAGAAGAAACTTCTCCCTTCACCGATATTGAGTCGTCATTTGAGGAACCCGAATTTACATCGAACGAGCATATGTTTAGAGAAAGAAAAAATTTCATAGTTTGCTATTGTGCAGTTAAGATGACGAAGCTTCTAAGCAACTACCGAAGATATGCTTCTCGAAAGCTCAAATCTTGGAAGCTGGACAATCTACCGGACACAGAGGACCAAAAAGAAGAGAATCTTCGTCTTTTCTTTGTTGATCCTGTATGGAAGAGTGTGCTGGAAATCCCAGCCCGGCTCAAATTATCAAAGCAAGATCCTTTTGCAAGAGGCCGAGGAGACATGAGAAGCTGTCACCTCTGCGCGATGGCCTCGAAATTTTGAAGATTAATCTTCAAAATATACTATGGATACCTGCGACGACGCCCGCAGTTTCTTCGTCTAACTATGACATTACTCAGTCGGCGCGGTGGCACTTTTGTATCATATGAATATGTAAATACTCCATGTGAGAATAGGTTAGATAGGAATTTCAATAAAGCTCAGCTTCCAGAGCATGTAGTTAGTTGTTGTTTTTTGCCTTTGGAGAAAAAATCAAAGGATTCAAAAATACAAAAACAAAGAAAGAATGAAAAGAGCGTAAATGAAAACAAAAAGGTATAGCCCCATACCAAAAAGAGAAACAAATCAAAGTGTGCAAGCTCAAAGTGCCACTCCCGAATAACACACTTCTAGTTAGTCAAACGATGAAATCTTGACTAATTAGCTTTAAATTTTTTGTTGATGAGGATGGTGAATTCGATTTGCCAAATCGTTTTAATCTTGTCTTTATCGGTAGATAGATTAGGATAGAAATTGAAGGTTCGAAACATGTTCAAGAAATGCTGAACCTAAGTTTCCAAAGAGAGATGAATCGGAAATGCTATGCGATTTTCCGAGTCAAAAAAGAGGTAAAACTCGGTTCTAATTCGCTCAAAATCCGAACGCGAAGAAAAGCACAAAAGAAACAAGCTCAAAAACAAAGCAAAAATAGAGTCTGTGGAAAGAAAAAGAGAAAGGACGCACGATAACGCACTTTCCGCATCTTGAAAGACGCTTCCATTTTGATTTTAAAAAATTTTGCAAATAATAATCTATGCGCGCCTTGTTTTTATGCTATGAGATCCATACGCACAGTCAAACAAGCTTTAATCTTGACTTCGCACTCGTCTTTAAATTTATGTTGTAGAATTTAGAGAATGAAAGCTCCGTTGGAAGCGGTTTAATCCCACCGGACGGTGGGTCTAGGTAGAGAAATGTCTAAGCTCAATTGTTTAATCCGGAAAGTTCGTGTGGAGAAATAAAGGAGTAGTAATTAGGATTAGATTTTATGCTTTCATAAGAATAAAATGTTGTGAAAAAGAGTTTTCCAATCCCAAGTGCACTACGATGAAGAAAAATGTTAGATCAGTAGGATCGTAGGTAGGAAAGTTGTGTTGATGAAAGTCTAGTATTCTTTCTGTGACCGATGCTATTTTTTATAGAAAAGCAAGATCATCCAACAAAGAGAAGACGCAGCCCAATGGACTCGAGCACAAGTCGACGTCCCAGCAGAAATCAAGTCTAAATTCTTTGTGCGTCAAGAAGAACACCATCCCCAAAGTGGGACCCACCGGTAACCACCTATAATGTGTTATACCAAAAGGTGGCTAAATATTTTTCGGAGCCTCCAAGGAACAATTGCTGTCACTAAAACTTGTTGGCTCTTGGAAGTCTCTCTGAGGCCTCATGCCTCTCCGTCCAAATCCCTTATTGCTATTTACATCCTGAAAAGCCTACGAAATCCTTCAAAAATCCCAAGTTAAATACCGCTCTGCTCGAACCCCTTTTTCCCCTTCCTTTTCTTCCACACTAACCTCATTTTCTATTCCCTATTTCCCATGAAAAACCCACAATTTCATGTTTCTCTCTTTCCATTTCATTAAAATCCCTTTTATAAGGTTAAGCCACTTTTTAACCTTACCGAAACCTGTCATTTCCTTCAAGAAACCCTTCAAAAACCATGAAAATACATGTTTTTATGTATAGGACTTAAGCCTCGAGCTTCGGCCCCTAACCCGTTTTCTTCCATCTACCGCACCCCTAGTAACCAAGTTCTAAACCTTGGCACTTATCGCGGATCGCGTAGAAAAATCCAAATTGCAGGCTTTCATTTAAAGGTGTTCATCGCAAAAATAATTGCGACCGCCGATCCATCGCGGATCGCAATTTTCAATTTTCCCCCAAAGAGCCATCGCAAATATTTGCGATGCGATCCATCACACTTTCCGCCCATCGCATAATCGCAATATCGCATTTTCTCTCCGTCGCATAATCCACTCATCGCGTTTTCCACTTTTGCGATTTGCGATCGATCCCACCGCCCACCGTACGATCCCCTCGCCGCTCATATAAAATGTGCCTTTTTTCCTTTGTAAAATTAAAAAAACATCATGTTGTATTGTTTACAAAGGTTTTTCCATCGTTTCCTTCTCCCAACCATCGATCTTGCATGATCGACAGACTTCAGATTTTATCTTTTTTCACCATTCTGCTGATCTCTCCAATTAATCCCAACCGTTGGATGATGCCATCCAACGACCCTGCACTGTCCTCACGCACGTCCTCCAATGCAGCTTTAACCTATAAATGTAGGATTTCATAACTTTGGTTTCGTATCACGCAGGGTTTAACGTTTTTCGCTGTATTCGGATGAAATTCGAAAGATGAGGGCGAGGACCCTCCCTCGCTTCGATTTATCGAAAGGAAATCATTCCGCGTGTGTCAAAGTCACGTTTTCATCGGTGTTTCATGAGGCGTGATGCCGTATGCCCGCGCGACCACCCATCTGTGTGCCGAAGCACCAAGAGTCCGACGACGGTGCGAAGAGTCACGTTCGTAGAAGGCTTGCATATGTGCCAGCACACGAGAATTGAAAGGCAGCGTTTTACGGGATTACGGCCTAAGACGGTTGTCAAAAGCCTAATCCCCAACTCAAAACACATTTTAAAGAAAACCCTAAAAGTGTTTTATCGGACGAGGAAATCCTCCACCGCCACATCTCGAGGAAAATTGATTCCTCAGCCGTACCACAGCCACCCGCTGCCTCAAACCTTTCAAAACGAGAGGCCTAAGTTGTTGAAGAAAATCGGATATTCGCCTCGGCGCGTGCTTGAGTTGTCGCTAGAGGTAAATGCACGAAAATCTATAGAAGGTTACTCCACACAAGCACACAAAAGCCTCGAAGTCAAATAAAGGCTCGCACCGAGCTTTGATAATGATTGTGAACATTCATACGAGTGGTCCACATGTACACTTCTCCCTCGTGGCAACAGAGCCGAAGTCTTTGAATTCGTGCGCGTCCCGAGAGATCTTTCCTCGTGATATTTTCTCCTCATTCTTCTATAAACTACTACTCCGTATGAAGATGATGAAAAGCGATGGTCACTACATATCCTGTAGCATGTAAATAGTTTTACCGAAGGCATTGTGATAGCTCGTGTTTGTAAGAGAAAATAACTAAGTTGAGCTCAGAAGCTCGAAGTCAGTAGAGAACCATTGGACTTAAAGGTTGTAAGCTGGTTTGGAACATCAATACAAGTTGATTTATGGGATCCTAGTCTATGTTGACGGTGATGTTTTTCTTATTGTAACTTGTGATTTTATTTCGTTTTCATTTTGTTTCATTTTCCACTCGTAAAGAACAGGCTTTTAAACGGGGTTAGGACCCTCTGTGTATTAGTAACCTTCTCTGGGTCGAGAAATCTTTATTTGAATGTTTTCTTCAATCTCGTGTTATTTAGGAATGATTTAATTTGGTTTAAGCATAGGAATGCCGGTGTTCCCTCATCTTATTGTGCTTTAGTCGAATATTATTTTTTGAATGTTACTTTCGGTATATGTTGTGTGAAGATGAACCGAAGGAAGATATGGTTAGCCCTGGTCCCAAACTTGTGCATAACTACGATTGTTTACGTAGAATGTGTTAGGCGGCTAGTTTAGAAGCACTTACGGATCTTGAACCATTTTGTGTTATCTTTTTGTTTCCCTTGTTTTTGTATGTTTTCTATTGGAAGTGTGTCAGGCCGGTTAGTTTAAAGTACTTACCGGATCCTAGATCTACGCTTTCGTGTCCTTCTTAAGTGTTTGTCAAAGGGTCGACTAGTTTAAAAGTACTATGTCGGATCCTGAGGCTGCTCTTCGTTCGCATCGTTTAATTCCCCTTCTTGATGTATCACTCCATTCCATAAATCAAACTTTAAAGAGATCCTTAGACATAGATGACTTGCCCCATGGACCACTCTTGCCTCTTGCTACTCCAATTAAAACCCTACTATGACTCCATAGCCAAATGGATTGAAGCTGTTTCTTGCCTATCTTCTTAGCTGAATCAATTTTCGCTTTCATTCATCTTCACCCTTCATTTAGACTTCCTTCACCTTCATTTATCTTTATCCAACCAAAACAAAACAAAACCCTTGGTCTTCATAACTAGCCTAATATTACTACCTTAAACTTCAAAGACAAATCCATCTTTGTACATATTGGAGAGATCCCTCTCCGGATTCAGGAGGGCTAGATCCTAGAATCCCAAAGTTGGTTGAAATGATGTTAACTCTGTGATCGGACTTTCCCAATCTTTCTCATTACGAGCATCCTAAAACGTGTACCTATGGGTCATTAATCCATTGAGTCGCAGGAAAAGTCCTTGGAGATGGCTATGAAATTGGAAGCTACACTAAGAGATGATACCCGAGTTGAGAGTACAACAAATCCAAGGATGACGTTGTTTGTAATATCCCCAAATTGGAATAGGCGACAATATTAAACAATACATACGGAGAAATAACGCAATTCAGCTAAGTAAGAGAAGGAGGCCAATATGGAAACCCATATTTAACATTTTTAATAGTAATTTAGATGTACAATGAGCCCATAATATATCTCAAGAGGAATTAGAAGTCTCCAACAAATAAAAATCCTCAAAAAGAGGTGCATCAACCATACATATGAGCGAGCAAATTTCATCGACAACGTTATTTTTATTAGGCGTAGCAGGTTTTTGATTAAAACTTAGATCTAGAAACGAGATATATGTGTGAAAAGTTAGATCTATTTCAGATCCGTACACTAGATAGACTCTTTTTCAAATTCCCCTTGTGGTTTTTAGCAAAACATGAGGTACAAGGAGTAGATACGAGATCTAATGCCGCGAAATGCTACGGATATGCAAGGAATATTTAGAAATATATGAACATTCAGATCTGATCTAATATATGCAATATAATGATCCCTTCCAATTGTATCATAAATGTGAAGGAAGATCCCCAACACATGAAAACCACTCCTTCGAAAAAGTGATGCCAAAAGTCCCTACAACAACACCTACGGAAAAATGCAAATATGGAAGTAAAACGCTCGTAGGGTTTAATATAAGTTTTTCTGATGCCAAGATCTAGATATGATGCTCCAATGTTACAATACTCTCTTTCCAATGGAATAGAAGACTTTCCCACTGAAAATAGGCACTATATTTTCCTAGATACGAGTGCAAATCTAGCCTCCACTTCATCTGACATTTCAAAGACAAACCCTCAATAGGATTTCGCGTTGTAGTTGGAAGAAGAAGCTTTGCCTTGCACTGTGAGTGGACGAGAAAGTACAAGCTCTTCCAAGAATCCTCTTGGGGAAAGAGATGGGATTCCTAAACAAGAAATCCTTGTGCTACAAACAACACTATTCTCTCGCTAAAAAAAAGAGAATGAGATATGTCTAAACGGACAATATACTGCGAAAATTGTAATCACATCAACAACCTTCTCATGCCACCATCCTCTTCCTTTATATTTTGAGAGCTTGCAAACCCTAAACCACCTTCATTGAAATGGATCCTTTCACATGAACCATCTCCATCTAAAAGCGTGTTGTGTATTATTCGATGGTCACTCCTCCAAGACAACGTTGTTGATTTGGTCATGGTTGACCAAGTCAAAACGGTTAGCCCCTTTCACACCTAAGGGTGCTTATTTACACTTTAGCCCATATTTAGCTTTGTTCACATGTCGCATTGATTTATTCAATGTTTAAGAGTTTTAATATTATCCTTTACAATTTTATTCATGAAACGGAAAAAAGCAATGAATATTCCCATTAGCTTGGGCTAATTGGGGAATATCACAGATCCTCCCTCCAAAAATGTTGCTTGTCCTCAAGCAATTGATAAGAGTGAGTGTTGCAACTCATCTATTCCTCCTTTGGTGACACACACATGAGTTAGAATTCCTCCATAGGCCAAGTTTTCACCAAACCATCCCTCCATGACTTTTTCCTCCAAAGTTCTCATGAGATACAAGTATCCCATCCCATAAGGAGACAATAGATCACATGAAACAAACATGGTTTTCCCAATGTTCTCCCTGAAATATGTAACATAAGGTACATCAAGAATACTCATTCCATAGGGCACATACATGCCTCCCCTCCTTCCTCCATACATCCCCATAAAAGGTACAAGCACATCATCAATGTGGGGATCAAAGCAATGTACATGCAAACAAAATGTTTTATATATGGAGGTGGGTCATAGTCCCACATGTGGAACCGAGCGATTACATCTCCTACCTGCATCGGATCTAGATGTGTAGTGGTTTTCCCACCACTTACTTGCTGCCCATACCATCTCACCATAGCTGAAAGTGTGAGATATATTTGGTGCCTTAGGAAAGCACCCATCATGTTGCAAAACCTCCCTCTTCCTTCCAAGGGAGTGGCCAAATTCAGAAACTTTTGGGGTCCCATATTGGCCATGAAGTTTACAAGATATAATACTTCTCTTTGGAGCCATGGCCTGCATAAATATGGTGAAAGAATGCATATAATTAGAATGCAAAACATGTTTTACAAGATATGTTCTTCACCAAAAATCCTCTTCATATCGGTGGAGTAGTGCATAGATATATCCTCTTCCTCAAGGAGAGAAAGAGAGAGGCTGATTTAATTCTTCCTTAGAGTCATGTTGTTTGTTTCCATCTCCACATGGTACATGCATCTTTGAAAAGTGATGATATAGTTCTCTTTGCAAGCCCTCCCAATGTAGCTCCTCAAGATGATATTGTTGAGCTTCATGGAATGTGTTTGGTTGAAACGGAGAACTCTTCATAGGCCCTTTGTAGCAACTTCTTCTTGAGCTTGGAGGATCTAGACAAGAAGATCCTACCATGATTATAGATGACTCCATCTAGGATTGAATAGCTCTCATCATGTAGCAAGTCATCAAGAATCATGCATGTTTGAAGATCCTTGGAATATTCCACCAATAGTTGGACTTTTCAATATGGATCTATTTCTCCAATAATGACAGTGTACGATAATGTGTCAACTGAATGGTTTTCCATGTTTTTTCTCTTCTCCTTGACATATCCCATGCCAAAGGTATAAAGGTGGAAGGTTTCCATTCCTTCCTTGTTGCCCTTCTTGTTTATGCACATGCTCAATGTTAGAAAAAATGCGAGAGGGGGGTGAATAGGTATTTAGATACGACGAAAAACTTTTTTTTAATCGGAGATCTTATTATGCATTTAATTTGTTACATAGATTATTGCATCATTCATTCATCGTAAATTTTAGTAAGCGATAGACGAATAAGCCATCACACATAAGAAATACACATGAACACGGTATTTAAGGTGGAAACCCAATTTGGGAGAAAACCACCACTACGTCATTACGACCTTGTCTTCAATATTTATTATAAAGAAAAATTCTTACAAATTTTGTCGTGGGCGCAGGACTTATGCAGCACACGAGCACCCACATGTAGAAGGCTACAACCTTCTCTGCGTTCTCCGATCCCTACTGCTGGAAGGGAACCCTCAACGGATTTTTAACACCGACCTGTATGCGTAGAAAGCTTCCACTTTCATCTTTGAAGACCTCAACCCTCGATCCACCAAATTTCTTCAATTTTTTCATCGACTTGCGTCGAGCCTTCATTATTTCTTTGACAGATCTTCCTAGATATTTCTTCATCAAATCCATAGGTGCATCATAGATTTAGCTTTATTAGTAATGGTATTTCAATCATGAAGATATCTCTTAAAGAGATTTATTCATTAACAACCCCTCCCTTACGCACACCTTGTACAATTATCCTCTTCTCCTTATATACTTTTTGCCTTTAATAATACCATGAGTCAAAAATACCCAACCCGTCGATGGTATTCCTAGCAGATCAAGATAGATGATCCGGTGGGTCTACCTAAGCCCCAACCAAATTCTCATTTTTCTATTTTTCTTGGTTTTGCAATCGAGATAATTAATCTAAAGCTAATATCTCAACTGCGAGATTGAGATATTAATCCAATTCCTCCTTTAGTTATGAACTCCCAAAGGCATATATATATTGACCCCAGGTTTATGTGTTCATGAGATCAACGCATATATTAACCCACGTTCATTGTATCCTGAAGTTTCATATTTCGCCAAATTCACATATTCAACATCCTTCTGTTAACCCCGCAAACCTTAGTTTAAAAGGTCCCAATTAATATAATTTGGAACGGGGCCCACATATATAATCAATGATCCAATCACATACTCGCATCATACCATGGTTATCCATCGTGCACCTTCCTCATATGGCCACGTCCGATGGCTCCCCTCCAAATCGATGACGCACAACAATATCGCGCGGCTTCCTTGAGTTTGAGCACACTTAACGTGATGCGTGATGATGGCGGTTTGTAAATTCGTTCGAGGATGCGTGTCACTCATTCTATGGAATCACTCCCAACCTCTTGAATACCGCTGCCCATCGAAAGCGGTGCGATGAAAACGGAAACCCCCTTTCAGCGTTTGTTCATTTCGCGTTTATGGTTCCTCTCCTTCGCTCAAGGTTACGTCCGCTTTATTCCGTCATCGCTTCGTTTTCTCCGTGAAGGCATAAATTTGTTTTAATTTTTCTTCCTCCACGTAGTTATGTTAATGTAACTCCGGGGTTATATATAAACCGAGCTGGTCCATTCAAATTCATTCTTCATCAAAGCGAGTTAACCCTATCGAATCCACCATACGCAAATTTTATCGATTAGCTAGCTTGTGCTTTTACGAGGAAATCGAATCCATCGGCCCTTTACTCAAATTTACTCAGCCATACTTAACACATGTTGCGAAGAGGACCAAAACCATCCAACTTTAGAGGTTTGTCAAGATGTATGAATACACCGAACATATTCACACATGATTTAACATCGATTCTCCCAAAGCTTCGATTAATGTACATTCGATCTTATATTCTTGCTTTTATAGAACTGCATGTGGTCAAAGGTTCTTCATTCGATCTATTATCTGCATCCTTTGTCGGGAGATTTTCCATCAAGGACAATCATATAATAGGATACGAGAAACATATTGCCAACACTCAAAAAAGAAAATGTAATCTCTTGGAAGTTAGCCTCCCATGGAAGGCTTTCATCTATCCAAAAACCCCTTGGTTTTTGTCCAAAGTATCCAGTGTGACCACCATATTCTATCATGTATGGAATATTTCTCTCCAAATGAGTTTGTCTCCTGATTATTCATAATCAAGGATTGCCTCCCTCGCTCCATGATGGTGTCATTCTTCATCCTTGTAGCACTTTTTTCTAAACGTAGTATGAGATGAGAGAATGAATGGTGATAATGGAAAAATACTTTCTCTCCTCTTGTTCTTTCCCCATCCTCTCGGTGTTGTAGGATGGTCTTATAGTGCTCCCTTCCTCCTTAGATCTATGAAAGGAGCATCTATGCATGAAACATATTTCACCAAATCTCAATCGGTGGTCTCAGGTGGTTTACCACCAAGATAATGATGTCTCATGGCTCATTCCCATGTGAATAAAAAATGGGAATATCTTATGACTACTTCCTCTATGCAAATCCATCTCTAATTTATGTGTGGAAGTATCATGATAATGGAGTATCACTCTTATGGATGCAAGAGTGCTTCTAATTGGAGAAATTCTCTCATCTTCTCCCCCATGTAATAGTGGATCACCTCTATCATGGCTGACATCGTGATCCCACCTCTGTTCTTCTTTCCCTACCTTCTACAAGTTCTCACAGTCTAAGGTGCTTCCTTTAGATGTGGTTAACTCATGAACACCCAACATCTACTTGGTGTCAAGAGTCTTGATCACAAAGGATTGATCTGTCATAGTGTGTTCCCAAGCGCATGCAATGTTGGAACACATTCCCTCCATTGTTTTTTCGCATTGTCTATCATCATAGACACATGCTACTCATTATCTCCATGTGTAGGATCCTTGGGAGCTTCTTGCAAATATACAAGAGTCCTCCTAGTGGAAGAAATTGCTTCACATCCATCTCCCCAATAAAAATAGATCTCCTCCCGTTGCCACAACACCGGAGGATCTTTCAGCTCTTCTTCTTCCTTCTCCTCATCAGTGGAGAATTCCTCCTCATTAGAGATCATTTCTCTTGATCTCCTCTTGAAAAAAGGAACTCGATGTATTCTTCTTGGGAGAACATTTTCTTGTGAAGTGGGGCTTGCTCCTGGAAAATCATGTAGCGAGATCTTTAACCCCCCTCAACAATGTTTTGGAATGAGTTATTCTCATGGATCCTTCCATATCATGGAAAGGTTCTGAATTCTTGGGCTTAGTTTTCTCACCCAAAGAAATTTTATATGGCTTAGAATCAAATCTTTTCACTAACCTCCTAGTGAACTTTGCATAGTAGAGATATTTACATTTTTCAATGAAGAAGATTCAAATAACCACCAAGCATAAGCCTTACCTTGGAGGTGCGAGTACTTCTACTCTTATGGCTTCCTCTTCTAAAACTTGGTGAAAGCTGGAAATATGTGCATAGCTCCTTTACCCAAGACTTGGCTAAGCTCTCGGAGTGATCCATCAAATGTAGGTAGAAAGGTTCTACCCAAAGTGTGTTGCATGCACCTTCTCCTTTTCTTGTATATGCTGGATATTCTTTCTTCTTTAAGTTAAAAAAACTGCGGGAATATTAGATGCTCTTTGAATATTTTTAGTGAGATTCATATTCTTGGATATAGTCACCAAGAGTCTCCTCTTTTGGTGTCTCTCTCTTCGCTTCTCCTCTTGCTAGGAATGTAGGCATGCTACAACGTTGTAGATTTGATTGTGTGGTTTAATGCTCACACACACAATATGAAGAATTAGGGCTTTATTCATGTGCAATTCTCCTTGAGGGATCTTCATGTCTTTCCCTCCTCATTCCCACGATTTCACTCTTCGGCTCATGCATAGTTTGGACGCATTTTTTTGAGAACTCTTTCCCTTTCATTCTTCTAGATAAAGGGGTTTTACTCTTGTCTTCTTTGTCTTCGAGTGTAATCAATCTTCTTCTTCTATATTTTTATTTTTCTTGAAAAGACATATTGGCTTCTCAATAAGCATGGGCTATGCCAAGATGTTGCTCTAATACCAACTGTAATATACCCAAATGGGAATAGCAGCAATATTAAACAATGTTGTAGAGAAATTATAACGCAAATAAGCTAAGAGCAATCGGGAGGCCAATATGGAGACCCTTATTTAACATTTGTAACAGTAATTCAGATGTACAACAAGGCCCATAAGATATTCAAGAGGAATTAGAAGTCTCCGGCAAATAAAAAATCCTCAAGAGGTGCAACAACCATACATATGATGCGGGAATCTACCTTGACAATGTTATTTTTATTAGGCTGCAACGAAACATGTTGATTAAAACTTAGATCTAGAGTAGATCCGTGTATGAAAAAGTTAGATCTATACACTATATAGAATCTTTTTCAAATTCCCTTTGGGGTTTTTCGCAAAACATGAAGTACAAGGAGTAGATGCGAGATCTAATGCTTGCGAAAATGCTACGGATCTACAAGAATATTCAAAAATACATGAACATTCGGATCCGATCTAATATATGCAATATAATGATCCCTCCAATTGGATCTAAAATTTGAAGGGCGATCCCCAACACATGAAAAACCACTCCTCCAAAAAGTGATGCCAAAAGTCCACTGCAACAACACCTATAGAAAAACACGGATTTGGAAGTAAAGCTGCGTTGTAGGGTTTAAGATAAGTTTGGCCCGATGCCAAGATCTGGATGTAATGCTCCAATGTTCCAATACTCCCTTGCCAATGGAATAGAAGACTTTCCCTCGAAAAGAGGCACTATATTTGCCTAGATCCGAGTAGATCTAACCTCCACTTGTTGCGGTATACAAAGACAACCAAACCCTCAATAGGATCTACATTGTAGTTGGAAGAAGAAGCTTGGCCTTCAGCTCGATAGTGGACAAGAAATGAAAAGCTCTTCCAATAGGCTTCTCGGGGAAAGAGAGCAGGGATCCCTAAACGGAAATCCTTGTGCTAAACAACATTATTCTCTTCTAAACAACATGGAGAATGAGATATGTCTAAACAAAGAAAATATACTGCGAAAAATGTAATCACATCAACAACCTTCTCATGCTACCATCCTCTTCCCTTTTATAACTTGAGATCTTGCAAACCCTAAACCACCTTTAATTGAAATGGCTCCTTTCACATGAACCATCTCCATCTAAAGCTGTGTTGTGTATCATTGATGGCAACTCGTCAAAGACAGAGTTGTTGATTTGGTCATGGTTGACCCGAGTCAAAACATTTAGCCCTTTCACACCCAAGGGTGCTTATTTACATAGCCTAGATTTAGCTTTGTTTACATGTGGCATTGATTTCTTCATTGTTTAGGGTTTATGATCCTCCTTCACAATTTTATTCATGAAACAGCAGAAAAAACAAAATTCAATATTCCCATTAGCTTGGGATAATTGGGAATATTACAAGGTGATGGACACTGGAGATCCGAACCTATGGAAGGACCGAGGGAAAAGAAGTTATCCGAGATGTATGATGCATATGATGTAGGGTATCCGTGGGCATACCAAGGATTAGTGCCCATTGTTGGCAGACTACCTACGAGTGGGGGGACCCGATTGCGTGGGCTCTGGGACCAAAGTGGACAAGCGTTATGGTGTGATGATTGTCGCATATACGGCCTACATAATACTAACCATGCTGCATCTAGGTGCGTATGTCCACAAATGAACCAACATTGGTGCGAGGTTTTTCCGGACATGATGAGAAGAACTACCAAACTTATGATACGATGATAGAGTGAGGAAAACTATAGGGTACAATCAAACCCTTATTCACCAAGATCCCCCTCGAGCATAGATGGCTCCCCAACTAGGGAGCGGGGAGAGGAGGCCGAGGTGGAAGTGAAGGTAGGGGAAGAGGAAAAATTGATCTTCTACTCAAGCTCGGAGAGATAAGGCACTTTGTGAGGGACTCGGCTCTACCTGCAGGGCAATCTTGTAGATGCGCGACAAGCTGGACCATGTGATTGAAGAATGTCCAGTCCGATTGCAAATATGTCGAAAAGTAGCAAACACCTAGCAAAAAGTACAAAGGGTTAAGGCATAACCTCGAGATGAAGGACCAAGCATTAACGTCATAACACATAGTGGCATGGCCAGCAGGGGAGGCGAGAGAAAGCTACGGTTGGGCCCCTTATACGAAAAGGATCCATCAAACAAGAAGTTTTGGACCTACATAAGGAAAAGGAAACTCTTTTTCGCAGACCTAGCAATACTTTGCTAAGGCTGAGGCATCTACTTCTCAAGCCCCCACAAACCTCAAAGCGAGAGGATGAGATCAAACCATTTTTGCGAGCATGTATGAAGTCGTTGCACAAAAACGGGTCGTAGAAAACATCCAAGCACTAATGGACAACTTCATATAAAGAACTAATCCACCCATATAATTTAGGGATGTGAAAAAACTATACAAACATAAGAAACACACCGGTAGGGAAATGCGGCTAACAACACAAATTGGTGATTATGAAATGGATCAAGTTATTTTGGACCCGAGATCAAATGCAAATGTATTGCCCAAGAAAACTTGGTAGCGAATGGGAGAACCTAAGTTGGAATGGTCTACTATCCAGATCTGCACATGTCCAATCAACGAAGATCATCTTTCGTTGGGAAGGCATCAAAGATCATGGTAGACATCGCAGAGTTAAGGTCCGGGTTGATTTTGAGGTCATTTAGATTATGGAAGATGCGGATCCCTATCCTACACTCCTAGGATTGGACTGTTCCATAGATAGTGGAGGTATTATCAATTTGAAGAAGAGAAGAATGGTGTTTGAAAATGAAGGTACGCAGGTGATGGAACCATTAGACCCGGCGAAAGGAGAACGATATACGGAGCACGTGCGTGAAGAAGAGGGATGTGGATCACATCTATAAGTTAAATGCATGGGACAAAGATTGGATCAATCCTACAATGATGGTGTGCTTTCGTCAGGAAAAGGACAAGAAATGTTTTTTTGACTCGCAGAAGCGGGAGATCGAAAAGCTTCATGCAGAACTTGTTACATAATGTATCCGTGCTATGATGTCTTAGGATCACAAAGGACTTCCGATGGATTTCCTCAAAGGTAAGAGAACTTCCCTATTTTGATGGTTCTAATAGTATTAAGGAGTTTTTGCGAACATGGTGAGGTTCCAAGAGACCAAAGGCTATGGGCCCTTAATCTAGCCATGCGCGCAATGCCCGTGAGGTGGTGGGAGACGTGACAAGGGCATTCCGGGATTGGGAAGAGTATCAAGATATGATGATCTTGAGATTCAAACCTATGTTCACTTGCACATAAAGACATTCCTTGGCCGGGAACCGCCGAGAGCACTTTTTGCTTGGATGGAAAAGTGGTGTGACCGAACTACATTAGAATGGGTTCACCCGTTCATTCATGCCTTGAGACCGATCCCCACACGCATGGTACCTAGATGTGGAGCCACATTAGTGCACGCGTCACCGGGAAAAATTAAAGGATGAATTTATATGGAAATTTTGGTTAACAGGGGGGACGCAGGCACTCGACAAAGCTCTCACGGGATATGAGACACCTTCATCTTTTATGAATCGTGCCCCTACAAAGCACTTGGGGTACCAACATGGGAAACATAGATGCAAGATATTGTCGGTACCGTCGCGTATATAGTAATAGAAGAGTGGGCTGAAGATCCGCACAATGTCACTATCCTAGACTCGAGAGGGAGAGCGCGCAGATTCTGGACCCCCCACTACAAACTAGCGACGTTACGAAGCCTTTGAAGTGCACGAGAAGTCAACATTGGCATGAAAGAGCAACCTAATTCAGCTAAAATTGGGGATTACTAGGATGACGATACGATAGAGGCAAAGTTGACGAACCGTCACAAAATATCGTGACTTATTCCCGACGAAGTTTTCGGAGCTTAAAGGGATTTGCTGGGGACCTAGGGTCATGCGCATCATGCTAAAACCAGATGCACGCCCCTATGAAGCGATAGGGCCTTATCGATCGAATCGTAAGTATAAGAAAAAGGTTAAGGAATAAATCGATAAAATGCTCATCGCGAGTATCATCGAACCGGTCAAACAGCTGGATACGGGTAAGTTCGATGGTGGTTCAAGTGAAAAAGACGAAGGGAGAGATATGAATCTACGTGGAATTGTGTGAATTGAATGATGCGTGCATACATTATCCCTTTCCCACACCATTCTCGGATAAAATCCTTGATAGCGGAGGGAGGGCGAGAAGCATACTCATTCACCGACGGGTTCTCGGGTACCATCGTATCGAATCGCATCGAAGATCGCAGCAAAACTACATTTTCCATCGAATGGGGATCCTTCTAGTATACGGTCATTCCGTTTGGACTCAATAATTCCCCTTCCATATTTTCGCTGAATAGTAGTCGGAGTGTTCAAGGAGTTCATACAAAAAAAATTGGAGGTTTATTTTGATGATTAGACTATCTTCGACTTAGTAAAGAAGCATGTTTCAAAACTACGCATGATGTTGGATGCCTATAGAAAGCACCATATTTCCCTGAACATCAAGAAGTGCATATTTTTTGTACCCTTTAGCATCCTTCATGGACTTATAGTCTTACGATTGTGGATTGACTTTTGACCTGCGAAAGTTGCGGTTATCATAAATATGGCAAAAGTACTCTACAACCGAAAAACAAGCGTGCGTTCTATCCTCGGACATACGAGCTACTACAAAAAGTTAAATGAGGGGTATGCTACTGATCACAACACCCATGTAAAAGCCGCTCAAGAAGGATGTTTCATTTTTTTTGGGATGATGAGTGTCGAAGAGCTTCAAGCTACTCGAGGAAAAAGATGGTCTCTATGCCTATTCTCATCTTCCCCGATTGGAAAAAGGTATTCCATGTTCATGTAGACAAATCAAGAATCACCCTAGCGGGACGGTCCCTCAGTACGGCCTAGAGACGGAGACATCGATCACTCCGATTTCATTTTCTAGTAAGAAACTCTGCTCGGTGCAGAACGAAACTACTCCACTAGGGAGCGGGAGGGACTAGCCATGGTCTATGCATTACGAAGTATTGGCACTATCCATTAGGAGGACACTTCAAAAATACGTGATCATTCGGCTTTGAAATACACGGTTAATAAGCCCCTGTATTCGAGGGGAAAACCGTCGATGGCTTCGCCTGTTCCAGGAATACGACTTTGAGATCATTGTCAATCTAGCGAAGTTAAATGTGGTGCTGATCACTTGTCCCGAATTGAGAGTGGCAAGGAACCAACCAACCTCGGGAATAAGGATTTTCTCGACAGCGCGGCATTGCTATTAAGGTATTTGATGCGCATTTCATTGAAATCATTCAATTCACGACTACAGAGCATGGCACTTGTTGAGTAATAGGTACAATAGAAGAAAGATTTGGTAACATGCACCGCAAGATTTTACCATCATCGTAGGTCATCTCTATAAGATGGGAGCATATGAAGTGATGTGCGGGTACATCTTGGAACATGAATGGCATGCTATCTTGGTAGAAGCCCATGATGGGGTAGTAGAAGGTCACTATGGAGGGAAAGCAACGGCGCAAAATATCTTGAGATCTAGACTATGGTGGCCTACCTTGCATAATGACTCTCATGACTATTGTAAAGCTTGCGATACACGCCAATGAATAGGAAGGCCATCACACGGAGATGAAAATGCCCCTTCAACCGCAAATGGCCTCCCGTAAGAATTTGACAAATGGGCCATCGATTTTGTGGGACTATTAACCCACCTAGAAAGAAGACAGTGCGCGTTACATATATAACTACCACGGATTATGTAACCGGATGGGCTGAAGCACAAGCGGTGAAGGATTTCACCTCCAATACGCGTCACGCACTTCATATTTGAGCAGCATTCTAACCAGATTTGGATGTTCGAAAATCTTGATGAGCTATAGAGGTACGCACTTTATAAATGAGATAATACAGGCTCTCGACGGAAAAAATTCGGATCCATCATGCAAAAAGCACTCCATATAATTCTCGGGCCAAAAAAACGGTCGACTTTTTAACAAATTCTTCGAGCACACACTAACTAAGGTCACGTAACGTCGATCGCAGAATGGCGGATGTGCACATCCCGTGTCGTTCTTTGGGCCTACCGGACTTCCCGTGTAAGAAGTTAACGGGGAAAACAACTTTATTGGATGGTCTATGGCAAGGAGGCCATTATGCCCATAGAATATATTGTTCCTAGCCTACACATTGCAGCTTTTATGAATATGGCGAGCGCGATATCATGGAGGAGAATTTAGCACGACTTCCGGCTTTGGAGGAAGACCATTTTATTGCTAATTTCCATCAGCAAGTGCGAAGGCACAAGATAAGGCATGGCGAGGATCGACATATTCGTCAAAATACCTTTGCGGAGGGAAAATTAGTCTCGTTATATGATAGCCGAGTTTGTGAAACACCCGGGGAAGTTTCGACGACGATCGGATCGAGGCCCTATATAGTTAAAAAAATCACCGATGGCGGGGCTATTTGGTTAGCCACCACGTACGCCGATATGATACTCGGCTATATCAATGGCATTCGGCTCAAACCGTATCGGATCAAATGACTATATGGCTAGAGTAGTTGTGTGAAGAGGGGCATACCCACCAAGGAAGGCAAGCACGACAAGTAACCATGGTATGTGCGAGGAGCGGCCGCAAAATTGGAAGCCTGTGAGGGGTACGCCAAAAGGCACGGGCATATGCTCGAACCCAATAGGTGTCGCTGGCGATGCGGTAGGTGTCTGGGTGCATAGGAGGTCCGTTGGGATCGCAGGGTACTGTTCGGACACACAAGAGGTGTGAAAACTAACCATTGGAACAATAAAATCGGGGTAAAACACAAAAGTTACCATTGAAAGGTGCGGTGACCGACATTTAATGAGGCAATTTACGAAGATTTTTTTACCGTTTACTTGATGGTAGGTTCCATGTGAGGTTCAACCAACCATTGATTGATCCCCGCAACTATAAAAGAATAAGGATAGATCGAAAAGGGTTTTGTATCGCTCGAATAATTTGTACTTGGCATATTTGTCCTTGGAAAGTTTGTGTTGTAAGAGTTTCCATGCCCCGAGTAGTCGTCCTTCTCATGTACGAGCATCCTATGCCCTCCGACGAGTAGTAACCCAAAATTCATCTTCCACACTAGGATGACAACCACTAATCTTGCGGACACCTCAAAACCGGTGACCTCGGTGGAACAAGAATCCGAAGAAGTCGTAGAAATCGAGCCGAAGCTAAGGAAGTCATATCTACACTCGAGACAAGCGAAGAAGAAGGGGAAAGAAAAAATGCGGGGGGTCGGGGAAACCACTCGAAATGGGTAGGGGTGAAGCCCCCATACTTCCCCACAAAAGGTAAATTCCCTATTGGTGACACCCCAAACATGATCTCCCAATCCCGATCGCGACCTCGATGCTGCTCAGGGGAGGAGACCCGGGCAACCAAACCAATCAATTGGTCTGCCACCGCTTTATTTTGCCTCGTAGGCCCTCCACACGCAGGTCAAAGAGCCTTGATGGCTCGCACACCTACTGCAGATGTCAGCGACCATGGGAGAGGTCCCCTGTCATTGGCAAACCTTTTGGAAGGCCCCCATGACGTGAAATTTGATGATCATGACTTGGCCAATTTGGAGGCCTTCCACGAGTTTGCACCCAAATTATACCTTGACAAAATTCAGGAAGACGATGGGATAAATATTGTCCCCATGCACCGGGCGTGTGGATTGGTCGGGTTCGAGCTCTTGAATCTACGAAGGATGCCGCACTTCGAGCCACTACAATATCACGGACTATTTGGCATGTCAGTTGCTTGCCACTTCGGTTCATGATGGTTGCATCGTGGATCCGGGGATCGAATCCCCATTGATGATGTGCTCATTCACCGAATTAATGGTATTCCCATGAAAGGAACGGACCCTCGGAGCACGTTGGTAAGAAGTATGAGAGGGGGGATAGTTGAATACATGCGAAAAAACCCTACCATGTGGAGCGGAACACTCGAGGCTTCATAATCAAATCCATCGGTGACCCCGGTACGTAGTTGGGTACCATGTTGTTGGCATGCAAGATGATGCAAAAATGCCGGGTCACCATCGTCCTGCATATGTAATTCGGTTAGTAGGCCAATGTGGGAAAGAGTGCGCTTCAATTGGTCCCAATACTTGTGCGATGCGTTTTTGGACAATGTCTAAGAATCTTAGGAGGAGGGACGAGCCTTTGTTATTCTCGGTTGCTTGCTTCTCATTGCGTTGGTCACCTAGGAAGCTACTCGAGGAATCGATCCCTCCCGAGCTCACCCAAGACATGTTCGAAGGGGCTCATTATACAAACTTGTGGGACTCAAAGGATGCGCACCGCATCGAGGACAACTAAGTATTCCAGGTATTGTTTCGTGAGTGGGCTCGTAGCGACTCTCAACTCTCGGTCGTGTCTAGTCACTAGACATTTATGATAAATATAAAAGCATTGTTGCTTTCTAGGTGACTATGCATAATGTCCAAATTCGAGGCCATAAGGATTTTTGCATGGGTTTCGCTCCCCCTACATGGCTACCGATGAAGATATTGATCGATTAGTTGCACAAAATCCTCCTCACCGGAAGCTTGGCTTCAAAACGAGTGCGAAGGGCACTAAAGGGACAAACACACCTGAAGGTTACCCCGCTCTGTCATCACCAAGGACACCGGTGGACCAAGTAAGAGCATGGGGAAGGGCGTCGTGCCGCATCACAAAAGGGTTCACGGCCGGGTAGAGTACGGGGAAAGGGTGCGGAAGTAGTAGTGCGGAAGGATGCACATCGGGACATCGACGACGGAGGTCAAGAGGTGGGAGGTGATGACTCTCCCCATAGAACAAAGTGAGCTGGTGAATTAGCTAAAGGACCATGAAAGAAGCGAGCGCTCTCAACGAATAGAATGCAACAAAAGCCGTTGACACTAACAAAATGGGACCTCGAGAAAATCACGGATGTGGTCACCTTGGGCTGCAGAAGAAAAATGGTCGGCTCTGGAAGAGCAAAGGAGAAAAGCACGGTCGACACACTTCAAGCCGAGCTGCGAGCCCTACTGCGAAAAAATAGACACACTTTGCAAAAAAATATGATTCGAGTGCGAACGGCCCTCGACAACTAGCAAAGAGCACAACACTTTTTACAATGGAAATCCACCTCTATTCCCTACCCGGGTGCAACCCTCAAGATAAGTCCACCCGACTTAGGAGTGAAATTCTAGGCTCGTGCGAAAGGTCCATTTGGATCTCTCTAGATTGTTTCATGAAGCGACGGCCCGAGTAGACAATCAAGGAAAAATAATGATGAAGTTTCCCGGAGTACGGGTATGTACCCTCGCCACCACAACAGCAAATGGAGCCGGAACACTTAATTAGTAGACTGCGCACGAATGTTACATAAGAAATCTCGGCCACAACCACCCCCCGAGGCCAAGATTGAGGGGTTGGCCGTAGCATTAAAGGCCTCTAGGGACGGGAGATTCAAGTGGTAAAAATGCGGATGGAATAGCGGATCGCGAGACTCGCGAGCCAAGTTGTGGCAGAGACACTTGCTAGAGGTACGAGCCCAGGTGAGTTGTGCTTGGTTACCACATGACTACAAATGTGATTACGAGGACATATTTACGAGGGTGCCCAATTGCTGGATACATCCATGCGGTTATGGACCAAGGTACGGTGCGAACCGATCTTGTGTGAAATCAACCAAGACCTATGACGAGAAGGAAGAAGCGTTCGAGCGGCTAGAAGCCACGATGCCTACTACGATTCCTACTCGACGATTGGCATGAATGTTAACTAACCATGCCCTTCGAGGATAATATTGATGAACTATGCTAGAAGAAGAAGACTCTCGGTGGTCGTCTTAAGCCACGGGATGATGAAGCCCTCAAGCTCTCCCCGGGATATTGATGTCATTGTTAAAAATTTGAACCGGACTGCGGGAGAGCGTCACGGTCGCAAACAGAAGGACCAACTTCGCGAAGTTGGTAGATATTGCCTAGAATGATGCGCTCGAGTGAAGGAGTGATACCCCCCCACGCGGTGGAGGCGATCAAGCTGCTACATGTGCGGTGGAGACCTCACCACCATAAGGACTCGAGACATGTCACAAGATTTTGCGGGGGGACTGTTGGAGCAAGGGTCCCCTAAAGTCGTGAAATTTGTACAATGTTGTATATTTTTGGTATTAATTGGTCTAACGCGGGGGTTTTAGGGTGGGTCAAAGCCCCAGAATGCAATTGTTTTGGGGTGGGTCAAAGCCCCGAATGCATTGTAATGGGTCAAGGGTAGACCAAGAGTCGAAAAACCATGGTTTGCGGACCATTGGAAGCATAGGCTAAATTGATATAAATAGATGAAAATTTTGAGTCTTAAGGTAGAAAAGAATTAAGCTAGATGCTAAGTGTGAATTTTTTAGATCTTTTGTTCGGTCATTTGGATAAGGACTCCCTACGGGTCGTGTGCGTGGAGATCCTTAGTCTGCTTGTGTGCGATGTTGGCAATATGATGCTCCTTGATGGCAACCCACTTGATGAAGATTATGGAAACCTACTTGATGAAGGTTGTTCTTTGTTGTGTAACCAACTCGAGAAGAGAAGAAAGAGATATCAACGCCTTAGAAATGAGCCACTTCGAGGGGGCAACCTCCAATACATTACATAAATGAACAATTCTTGGATGATACAAATGACAAAACCTCCTTTCTATATATAGGAGTCCATGGGGCCACAATGTAATCCTAGTGGGCCACAATGTAATCCTAGCCGACCTAGCAATAATAATGTAAGGGCACAATAATAACAATATGGGGGTTACAGGGGTACAATAATAACAATAAGGGGGGCTACACTAACATAATAAGGGGCTACACTATTAATATAGGGACTTAACATGCCCCTCTCCTTCAAACAAGTGTTGTCCTCAACGCTTGATTATTTCTTGATGCTTCTGTATAAAATTCTCATCCTCCCATGTGAAATATTCTATAGGAAAGTTCTTCCATTTGCTGAGATACTCTGAAATTGATCGTACTTGTCGAGTTCTTGTTTCTATCACTACTTCATAACTTCTTTCGATGTGATGTTTATCTTCTTGTTGTTTCATTAGATTCTGCACCAAAGTAGGGTTATCCTTTTGGAGAACTTGTTGTTGATGCTCGTTGTGATCTTCCACTAATTTATCATCCATATTAGCTATTATTTGATCCTTCAAACCATCCAACTTAGCCTCCATTTCTGCTTTTAAACCATCTATTTCATCTTCGATTGCTCTTCGTAAGATCGAAACTTGTTGCACTTGGTACCGTAATTTTGATATTTCATACTGCAATTCTTCCTCTTCATGCATCATTGTATAGATTTCTGAGGGCATAATGGGTGTTGAATTATTTTTAGGAGGCATCTCAGAACCCAATACTGAAATATATGCTCAATAGGCTCTTGGAATCACTTCAAACTAATTTTTCAAACAAGATTTATGCAATTCGAAAAAACAAATAAACACCTTTTACTTGCTTTGAGGAGCTCTATATTGAAATTGAATTATCTCTGTAATTGAAAATATTCAATATCTGAAATTCAGCCCTGTAGTAGCCCTCTGAATTCTCTTTTGAATGCCACAGGTCTGACCTGATTTTGATTCTCCAAGACAAATTTGTGTCCAATCTCCCACAATGACCCTGGTCTTGAATGACTGGTTAGTAGAAAGCATGGGACTTTCCCTGTCACTGTTTCATCCTTTGTCTCTAAAATTGATGGCAAAAACTACGATGCAGCAACACGGTACTTTTACGACGCACTCAAATCCACTACCCGGAGAGAGATTGAACTTTTCACACGATGCCTCTTTGAAGATGCAATTAAGAGCCTGAAAAAGCACTACCTTCATGATCATATCTCCAAAAATATTGCGAACCAAGACACAAAAATTTGCACGACGAATTTCCTCTGAATTTCAACCAACACCATGCAATTCCGATTCTGAACCTTCGTAGAAAAACTTTATGGCTTTATTACGAAAATACCCGATGACCTGTTTAGGGCACAGAAAAATGCCTAACTACGGATCCTTATCTCGCAAATATTACGAACCAAGCCTACTGAAGATTTTTATAAAAACTTCGTCAAGATTTAAAACACACTACAAAAATTTCAGCTTCTGAAGCTTCGTAGAAAAAAATTTATAGCGACAATGCCACGATGACCTGTTTGGAGCAGCGAAACCCTAGAATCCCAAAGCTCTGATACCAAATGTTGGGTAACCAGCTCCAAAAATAGAAGAAAAGAGATATGAACGCCTTATAAATAAGCCACTTCGAGGGGGCAACCTCCAATACATTACATAAATGAAAAATTCTTGGATGATACAATTTACAAAACCTCCTTTCTATATGTAGGAGTCCATGGGGCCATAATGTAATCCTAGTGGGCCACAATGTAATCCTAGCCGACCTAACAATAATAATTTAAGGGCACAATAATAACAAAATGGGGGTTACAAGGGTACAATAATAAAAATAATGGGGGCTACACTAACATACTAAGGGGCTACACTATTAATATAGGGACTTAACGTTCTTGATTCTTGATGAGTTTATTAATGATGTAAATCTGATGTGAAGATTGTTGGCATGTGTTGTCTTTGATGGTAATCTACTTGATGAGATGAGAATTGGCTATATGATGTGATGAAGTTGTCTTTGGATAGCAACCTGTTTGATGAAGTTGTTCTTGAAGGAAACTGACTTGATGAGTTGCAACCTATGTGTCAAATATGTACAGATGATGTATCTACAGATCAGCTAAGGAGTACAGAAGAAAGAAACTTCAGAAAGGGCCAGGGAAATGATGAATAAGACATGTCACTATGCATACGCGGGTTTGTTTAGGCGAAGTAGCGTATGTACGCGGAAAAGTACGTGCTAAGTCGTGTATGCCTAATTGCGCTCTAAATATGTAAAACCAGGGGTTACTACCATGGTATTGACCCATTGTATTGAGCGCTTGATTATCTATTTGGTCCCGTCCAGGAATACCATCGGAAGTGGTGTGGTTTTGACTCATGGTATTGATAAAGGCTAAACCTATATAAGGAGAAGAAGATCATTGTGCAAAGGTGTGCATGTGTCTGGGCTTTAAATGAATACTTCACTCTGAAGTTTATCTGGATGGTTGAACTCTGTTCTTAATCGATAGATCTGAATCTATGATGCACCTATGAATATGATGAAGGTTCAAAATCTCTAGATCTGGAAATGATGAATCTCTAGGATGATCTGAAAAGAAGTATTGAAGACCTGGCGCAAATCTGTTGAAGAAATTGAAGAAATCTGGGTAAGTTCATAGATCTGGTCTGTTCTACAAAGTTTATCTTTTATATATCTATACGTAGGTTCATTTCATAAAAAGCGTGTGTATACACGGATCTGTTTAAACAAAGGCGCGTATGGGCAGTTAGGGTTGTTCTGAAAAATGCACATATGTATATGCAGGTTCGTTTTGTGAAAAGCGCATGTATACGTGGATCTGTTTAAACAAAGGCGCATATGGTATCTGAACTTATAGCTGCTCAAGGTTGAATGTGATTCTGCATATCTATTCTGAAGTCTGGGTTATCTCTGATATTCTGGTTACAGTGGTTTCACTGTTCAATTGGAAGCAATGGGCAAAGTATGATTGTTGATAAGTGAAGGGTTGTATTGAAGCTGTTTGATCCAGTTTGAAAATTGATGAAACGTGGTCTGCAGTGGAGCTGGGGGTCAAAGCCTTCAGTAAGGGGGTAGTATCTCCCTTCCAGGAGAAGCTGGTAAACGAGAGCAGGGGGTTGTAGCTCCCTTCCAGGAGAGGCTGGT
This sequence comes from Pinus albicaulis, assembly GCA_034641835.2. NCBI lineage: Eukaryota > Viridiplantae > Streptophyta > Pinopsida > Pinales > Pinaceae > Pinus > Pinus albicaulis. Next base: position 53,070 of record JAXQQM020081944.1, read on the forward strand.
AACCGAGAGAAGGTTGTAGCCTTCTGCAGGTGGGTGCCTACGTGCTGTTATGAGTCTGCGCCAGTACATGGTTGTAAGATGTTTTCTTTATAATAAAATATTGAAGGCTGAGACAAGGCAGCGATGGTTTTCTCCCGAATTAGGTTTCCACCTAAAAATCCTGGTGTTCATGTGTGTTTCTTATGTGTGATGGTTTACTCTGTTCTTACTGCATATGTTTACTGTTTATTGAACATCTAATGAATGAATGATGGAATGATATAAGTGAAGAATTATCTGCATAATAAGATTTACGGACATACGCATGTTTATTAAGGATATCACGTGTATACGCGAGGTTGGCTTCAGGAAAGTCGCGTATGGGTTTTGAAGTAAGAAAAAGTAAAAATATTTGATTAAGTCCTAAAGACTGATTCACCCCCCCCCCCCCTCTCAGTATTTTTCCCAACAATTGGTATCGGAGCAGGTCCTTCTGAAAAAGCTTAGCCGCTAGAAGGAAGATCAAGCAAGATGAGCAATCAAGAGGGATTAGCATCTATCAGGCCTCCGCTCTTTAACGGAAACAATTTAATCTTCTGGAAAACAAGGGTGAGATCTTATCTTCAGTCTCTGGGAGCAGATGTATGGGCCATTGTTGAAGGAGGATATCAATATCCAGCCGCAGTACCAACAGATCCAACGGAAAAGAAGAATATGAAACAAATGCGAAGGCAGTCAATGCTCTATTGGGAAGTCTAACTGAATCTGAATTTTTCAAGGTCATGCAGCTGAATACAACAAAGGAAATATGGGACAAAATCATTCTAAGTTATGAAGGTGATGAAAAGGTAAAAGGTGCAAAACTCCGAACTCTCATAATTGAATATGAAAATTTAAAGATGCATAGTAATGAGAGTATTGCCAGTTTCTTTTTACGTCTTGATGATGTTGTAAATCGTATGAGAAATCTGGGAGAAACAATAGCCGAATCTACTTTGGTTGAGAAAATTTTAAGATCACTAACGGCAAAATTTGAGTCAAAAGTTTCTGCTCTTGAAGAAAAATAGGATCTTCAAAATCTTACTGTGGTGCAACTTCATGGCATACTAACTGCATATGAAATGAGAAGAGGAGGACCATCTAAAGTCAAAGAAGCCGTCTTTAGAGCTTCTACAAAAGGGAAGGAAGTACAAAAAGCAGAAGGATCGGGATATATCTCAGAAGAAGATGAGATAAAATTTGTAAAGAAACTTCAACTTGGCACAGGACGGTTCAGAGGTAAGCTTCCTTTCAAATGTTTTGATTGTGGAAGAGTTGGTCATTATGCTGCTAAGTTTCCTTATAAAGAAACATCTGCAAAAGGGAAGGAAGTAGCAAGAAGGAATAAGAACCGGTCTAGCACTAGAAAAAGTTACTATACTCATGAAGATAGTGATGGGTTCTCTGATAGTGAGGAAGAATGTGAACAAGATCTTAGACTTCTCATGGAATTTGAAAAGGATTCTAGAGAAGACAAGGATACTTTTATGGATTCTCTAGATGAAAATTATTTTCTTGATGAAAACAATCAACTCAAAATTCTCTTGGAAGAAAGTAAAATAATCATTGAGACTCTGAAAAAGCAGAATGAAGAAAAGCAGAAACACAATGAGAAATTAGAATGTGAAGTAGTAAGTCTAAGAAAAGAACTTGAGAAAGTAAAGACTTTGAATCTTAGATTTGCTAAAGGATCTGAAACCTTAGATGAGATTATCAAGGTACAACGTTCTCCTCTTATAAAGACAGGTCTTGGATATATCAGAGAATCTTCTCAGGCTTCAACACCAAATTATCTAAAAGCAGTTACAGCTGGTTTACAACATGCTGCCACTCAGCAAGGGAATAAAGAATCTTTACAGGTAAAGCATGATCATCTCAATTCAAAGAACACTAACAGGAACGTCTTTCAAAGAAACACCTATCAACAAGTAAATTCATGTAGAAGATTTTATGATTGCAGAAATTTCTTCTTCAATGGACAATGTTTCTCATGTCACAATTTTGGTCATAAAGTTGTTCAATGTGTTGCATATAAAACCATCATGACAAGAGAAGCAAGAAAGAAAAGGATTGATATTGAAATAAAGAAGAATACATATAACAACTTTTCTCCTCTTCTAAATAAAGTTGAATGTGCTTATTGCAATAACTTTGGCCATGAAGAATCTGAATGCAGGAGCAAAGTTCAGCCAAAAGAGCATCTTCCTTCAAAATCCAAGGTATGGAAAAAGAAGGAATTATAGGTTGAAAATTGTGGCATAGCGTTATTTGCAGAAGGTGAAGAAAATCAATGGTACATTGATAGTGGATGCTCAAGACACATGACAGGTGATAAAAACAAACTTCGTGCATATGGTGCTCTAGAAAAGGAAAAGAAAGTTACTTTTGGAAATGATACTCCTGCTGTAATTAAAGGAAAAGGGTCTGTGTTTCTAAGAGAAAAGGTGAAGGTTAATGATGTCATGTATTTGGATGGATTAAGGCATAACCTGTTAAGTGTAAGTCAAATGTGTGATCAAGGAACTGAAGTTGTCTTTAGTTCAAAAGAATGTGTGGTTCGTGATCTTGATACAGGTAAAACAATTATAAAAAGAAAAAGAACTCCAAGCAACCTGTATGTATTGAAGAACTGCAAAGAACAATTTTACTTGAGTAAATCTTCAGAAAACTGACTATGGCATAGAAGGTTGGGGCATCTAAGCTTCTCTCAAATCAACAAATCAAGAAGACTTAATGCTATTCGTGGTCTTCCCAATATTACTCTACCTGAAAGTATCATATGCAAATCTTGTCAATTCGGTAAGCAAACCAGAGTGCAATTTAATGCCAAGGAAGGATCATCAAGTAAGCCTCTTGAACTCATTCATACTGATATATGTGGACCTATGTGGAAAAATTCACCATGTGGTGAAGAATACTATATCTTATTTATTGATGATTTCTCTAGAATGTGTTGGATTGGGTTGATTAAACACAAAGATGAAGCACTCGAGAAATTTCAGGTCTTCAAGGCACTGGCTGAAAATGAATTAGATCTAAAAATCAAGTGTCTTAGATCTGATCGAGGATTTGAATATACATCAGATGAATTCCTTGAATTTTGTGAACAACATGGCATAAAACGACAATTTTCTGTAGCTGTCACTCCACAACAAAATGGTGTAGCAGAAAGAATGAATAGAACAGTGCAACAAACGGCCAGAGCTATGCTTGATGATTCCGGAACACCTGACACTTTTTGGGGAGAAGCAGCACATACAGCAGTAAATATTCTTAACAAGTCACATGTTCGTGTAAATAGTGATAAAACGCCATATGAACTCTGGTATGGTAATCCTCCCACTATGAAGCATTTTAGAGTTTTTGGAAGCAAATGCTTTATAAAAAATAATGATGAAAAACTTGGCAAGTTTGAACCTAGAGCAGATGAAGGAATACTTCTTGGATACTCCTCTAGGAGTAGAGCATATAAATGTTACAATAAAAGACTTCGGAAGATTGTTGAATGTATTGATGTTGTTATTGATGAGTCTCCTGCAGCTCCAAAAGAAGAAAAACAAACAACAAATGAAGACGATGATGACATATGGCCTTCTACATCAAATAGCAATGATATAGAAAGTGAACCCAATGAAGAACCTGAAGATGATTTATCTGAAAAAGCTCCATCCAGATATGTTCAAAAGAATCATCCAGAATCTCAAATTTTTGGAGATAAGGGATCAGGTGTACAAACAAGAAGGACTCTTGTGGGATCTTCTAGCTATCTGGCATTTATATCCACTATTGAACCACACAATGTCAATCAAGCTAGCAAAGATGAATGTTGGGTTCAAGCCATGAATGAAGAGCTTGATCAAATTGAAAAGAATCACACTTGGGAATTAGTAGCAAGACCTCATAACAAAAATGTCATTGGAACTAAATGGATATTCAAAAACAAGTTAAATGAGAATGGGGATGTTGTAAGAAACAAAGCTAGACTTGTTTGCAAGGGGTATGCTCAACAAGAAGGTATAGACTTTGAAGAAACTTTTGCTCCGGTAGCTAGACTTGAAGCCATATGAATGTTTCTTGCTTTTTCAAGCTTCCAACAAATCAAAGTTTATCAAATGGATGTTAAATCCGCATTTCTCAATGGTGATCTAGAAGAAGAAGTTTATATAGAACAACCAGAAGGATTCATTTTGGGAAATGATAAAAATCTTGTTTGTAGACTTAAAAAGGCTCTATGTAGTGCTGCCAGTGGGTGCACGTCTTGGTATGAGTCTGCGCCAATACATGGTTGTAAGATGTTTTCTTTATAATAAAATATTGAAGGCTGAGACAAGGCAGCGGTGGTTTTCTCCCGAATTGGGTTTCCACCTAAAAATCCTGGTGTTCATGTGTGTTTCTTATGTGTGATGGTTTACTCTGTTCTTACTGCATATGTTTACTGTTTATTGAACATCTAATGAATGAATGATGGAATGATATAAGTGAAGAATTATCTGCATAATAAGATTTTTGGACATATGCATGTTTTATTAAGGATATCCGCGTGTATACGCGAGTTGGCATCAGGAAAGTCGCGTATGGGTTTTGAAGTAAGAAAAAGTAAAAAGATTTGAGTAAGTCCTAAATACTGATTCACCCCCCCCCCCCCCTCTCAGTATTTTTCCCAACAATTGGAATCAGAGAAGGTCCTTCTGAAAAATCTTAGCCCCTAGAAGGAAGATCAAGCAAGATGAGGAATCAAGAGGGATTAACATCTATCAGGCCTCCGCTCTTTAATGGAAACAATTTAATATTCTAGAAAAGAAGGGTGAGATCTTATATTCAGTCTCTGGGAGCAGATGTATGGGCCATTGTTGAAGGAGGATATCAATATCCAGCCGCAGTACCAACAAATCCGACGGAAAAGAAGAATTATGAAACAAATGCGAAGGCGGTCAATGCTCTATTGGGAAGTCTAACTGAATCCGAATTTGTCAAGGTCATGCATCTGAATACAACAAAGGAAATGTGGGACAAAATAATTCTAAGTTATGAAGGTGATGCAAAGGTAAAAGGTGCAAAACTCCAAACTCTCATAATTGAATATGAAAATTTAAAGATGCATAGTAATGAGAGTATTGCCAATTTCTTTTTACGTCTTGATGATGTTGTAAATCGTATGAGAAATCTGGGAGAAACAATAGCCGAATCTACTTTAGTTGAGAAAATTTTAAGATCACTAACGGAAAAATTTGAGTCAAAAGTTTCTGCTCTTGAAGAAAAACAGGATCTTCAAAATCTTACTGTGGTGCAACTTCATGGCATACTGACTGCTTATGAAATGAGAAGAGGAGGACCATATGAAGTCAAAGAAGTCGTCTTTAGAACTTCTACAAAAGGAAAAGAAGTACAAGAAGCAGAAGGATCAGGATATATCTTAGAAGAAGATGAGGTTAATTTTGTAAAGAAACTTCAACTTGGCACAGGACGTTTCAAAGGTAAGCTTCCTTTCAAATGTTTTGATTGTGGAAGAGTTGGTCATTATGCTGCTAAGTGTCCTTATAAAGAAACATCTGCAAAAGGGAAGGAAGTAGCAAGAAGGAATAAGAACCGATCTAGCACTAGAAAAATTTACTATACTCATGAAGATAGTGGTGGGTTCTCTGATAGTGAGGAAGAATGTGAACAAGATCTTAGACTTCTCATGGCATTTGAAAAAGATTCTAGAGAAGACAAGGATAATTTTATGGATGCTCTAGATGACAATTATTTTCTTGATGAAAACAATCAACTCAAAATTCGCTTGGAAGAAAGTAAAATAATCATTGAGACTCTGAAAAAGCAGAATGAAGAAAAGCAGAAACACAATGAGAAATTAGAATGTGAAGTAGTAAGTCTAATAAAAGAACTTGAGAAAGTAAAGACTCTGAATCTTAGATTTTCTAAAGTATTTGAAACCTTAGATGAGATTATCAAGGTACAACGTTCTCCTCTTATAAAGACAGGTCTTGGATATACCAGAGAATCTTCTCAGGCTTCAGCACCAAATTATCTAAAAGCCGCTACAGCTGGTTTACAACATTCTACCACTCAGCAAGGGAATAAAGAATCTTTACAGGTAAAGCATGATCATCTCAATTCAAAGAACACTAACAGGAATATCTTTCAAAGAAACACCAATCAACAGGTAAATTCAAGTAGAAGACTTCATGATCGCAGAAATTTATTTTTCAATGGACAATGTTTCTCATGTCACAATTTTGGTCATAAAGTTGTTCAATGTGTTGCATATAAAACCATCATGAAAAGAGAAGCAAGAAAGAAAAGGATTGATATTGAAACAAAGAAGAATACATATAACAACTTTTCTCCTCTTCTAAATGAAGTTGAATGTGCTTATTGCAATAACTTTGGCCATGAAGAATCTGAATGCAGGAGCAAAGTTCAGCCAAAAGAGCATCTTCCTTAAAAATCCAAGGTATAGAAAAAGAAGGAATTACAGGTTGAAAATTGTGGCATAGCGGTATTTGCAGAAGGTGAAGAAAATCAATGGTACATTGATAGTGGATGCTCAAGACACATGACAGGTGATAAAAACAAACTTCGTGCATATAGTGCTCTAGAAAAGGAAAAGAAAGTTACTTTTGGAAATGATACTCCTGCTGTAATTAAAGGAAAAGGGTCTGTGTTTCTAAGAGAAAAGGTGAAGGCCAATGATGTCATGTATGTGGATGGATTAAGGCATAACCTGTTAAGTGTAAGTCAAATGTGTGATCAAGGAACTGAAGTTGTCTTTAGTTCAAAAGAATGTGTGGTTCGTGATCTTGATACAGGTAAAACAATTATAAAAGGAAAAAGAACTCCAAACAACCTGTATGTATTGAAGAACTGCAAAGAACAATGTTACTTGAGTAAATCTTCAGAAAACTGGCTATGGCATAGAAGGTTGGGGCATCTAAACTTCTCTCAAATCAACAAATCAAGCAGACTTAATGCTGTTCGTGGTCTTCCCAATATTACTCTACCTGAAAGTATCATATGCAAATCCTGTCAATTCGGTAAGCAAACCAGAGTGCAATTTAATGCCAAGGAAGGATCATCAAGTAAGCCTCTTGAACTCATTCATACTGACATATGTGGACCTATGAGGAAAAAATCACCACGTGGTGAAGAATAATATATCTTATTTATTGATGATTTCTCTAGAATGTGTTGGATTGGGTTGATTAAACACAAAGATGAAGCATTTGAGAAATTTCAGATCTTCAAAGCACTGGTTGAAAATGAATTAGATCTAAAAATCAAGTGTCTTAGATATGATCGAGGAGGAGAATATACATCATATGAATTCCTTGAATTTTGTGAACAACATGGCATAAAAAGACAGTTTTCTGTAGCTGGCACTCCACAAAAAAATGGCGTAGCAGAAAGAATGAATAGAACAGTTCAACAAATGGCTAGAGCTATGCTTGATGATTCCGGAACACCCGACACTTTTTGGGGAGAAGCAGCACATACAGCAGTAAATATTCTTAACAAGGCACATGTTCGTGTAAATAGTGATAAAACGCCATATGAACTCTGGTATGGTAATCCTCCCACTGTGAAGCATTTTAGAGTTTTTGGAAGAAAATGATTTATCAAAAATAATGATGAAAAACTTGGCAAGTTTGAACCCAGAGCAGATGAAGGAATACTTCTTGGTTACTCCTCTAGGAGTAGAGAATATAAATGTTACAATAAAAGACTTCAGAAGATTGTTGAATGTATTGATGTTGTTATTGATGAGTCTCCTGCAGCCCCAAAAGAAGAAAAACAAACAACAAATGAAGACGATGGTGACTTATGTACTTCTACATCAAATAGCAATGATATAGACAGTGAACCCAATGAAGAACCTGAAGATGATTTATCTGAAAAAGCTCCATCCAGATATGTTCAAAAGAATCATCCAAAATCTCAAATTTTGGGAGATAAGGGATCAGGTGTACAAACAAGAAGGACTCTTGTGGGATCTTCTAGCTATCTGGCATTTCTATCTACTATTGAACCTCACAATGTCAATCAAGCTAGCAAAGATGAATTTTGGGTTCAAGCCATGAATGAAGAGCTTGATCAAATTGAAAAGAATCACACTTGGGAATTAGTACCAAGACCTCATAACAAAAATGTCATTGGAACTAAATGGATATTCAAAAAAAAGTTAAATGAGAATGGGGATGTTGTAAGAAACAAAGCTAGACTTGTTTGCAAGGGGTATACTCAACAAGAAGGTATAGACTTTGAAGAAACTTTTGCTCCTGTAGCTAGACTTGAAGCCATAAGAATGTTTCTTGTTTTTTCAAGTTTTCAACAAATCAAAGTTTATCAAATGGATGTTAAATCTGCATTTCTCAATGGTGATCTAGAAGAAGAAGTTTATATAGAACAACCAGAAGGATTCATTTTGGGAAATGATGAAAATCTTGTTTGTAGACTTAAAAGGCTCTATATGGTCTCAAACAAGCTCCAAGGGCATGGTATTATCGTCTTGACAAATATCTTCATCAACAAGGATTTTCAAAGGGGTCTGCTGATAGTAACTTATACACAAAAATTGAAAATGATAAACTATTTATTGTGGTTGTATATGTTGATGATATCATTTTTGGAAGTAATGAAGAATCTATGAGTCAGAAATTTGCTTCTGTCATGCAGCAAGAATTTGAAATGTCTTTACTTGGGGAGCTAACATTCTTTCTTGGCTTGCAAGTGCATCAAACGACAGATGGTATATTCTTGTCACAAGCAAAATACCTTAAGAAAATTCTGAAGAAGTATGGCATGGAAGAGTGCAAACCTGTAAGTACACCAATGATAACCGGATGTAATCACAGTTCTCATGATGATTCCCCCACGATAAATCAAACAGAATACAAATCTATGATAGGAAGTCTTCTGTATCTCACTGGGACTAGACCAGACATTATGCATGCAGTTGGGATTTTTGGACGATTCCAAGCTAATCCAAAAGAGACTCACCTTGAGGCTGTCAAAAGAATATTCAAATATCTACAAGGAACTCAAGACTTTGGACTATGGTATCCAAAGAATGCTGATCTTACTCTTCATGCTTACATTGATGCAGATTAGGCTGGAAATGTTGATGATCGAAAAAGCACTAGTGGTGGTGCATTCTATATGGGGCCCCGGCTAGTATCTTGGTTCAGCAAGAAGCAAAACTCGATTGCCTTATCTACAGCAGAAGCAGAATATGTGGCTGCCGCATCATGTTGCACTCAACTTCTTTGGATGATGCAAACCTTACAAGATTTTCAAATCAAATGTTCACCTCCTATCTCCATCATGTGTGATAATACAAGCGCCATCAATATCTCAAAGAATCCTGTTATGCATTCTAAGACCAAGCACATTCCCATCAAGTATCACTTCTTACATGAACAAGTGCTTGAACAAAAGGTGAAGTTGGAGTATGTTCCCTCCAAAGAACAAGTTGCTGATATATTTACCAAACCTCTGCCTAGGAAAGCATTCGAATATCTCAGACAGAAGCTGGGAGTAGTCTCTGCCTTGCAGAAAATCAGAACTGCTTAAATTCAGAAGATTAAACTGGATATGCGGGTTTCCTGAAAGACAGTCGCGTATATACGCGGGTTTATACACAGAAAACCGCGTATGGTTAGTTGCCGACAAATTTTGTTTTGGGTCAGCATTTTTTTTTAGCACAGCTGCAGTACTGTTTGGTATCTCTGATGCTGTATGGTATCTCTGATGATGTTTCAGCTCTTATATTTCTGTTTCATTCTCTGATATTGGGTAAATATGCCTTGATGATTGGTTGTTGAAAGTGTTAAGGGGGAGCAATGTATGATGATTCCCATGGTTGGTTTTGGTAATTCTGGTTATGTTTATTTCTGACAGTGCATCTGATGTGACAAAAGAAGACAGGTACAGGTGGTACAGATTCAGGGGGAGAAGAAGGAATGTGAAATTTTCAGTTTTTCACTTTCCATACACGGGTTTTATGAAGCAAAGTCGCGTATACACGCGAGTTCCAATGGAGACAGAAGCGTATGATTTTCTGTTAAGGAAAACAGTGAGATGGCTCAAGAACAAGAGCACAATTTTAGGGGGAGCATTAGCCTTGCTGAGTGTAATGCATTGTTGGCATTATGATGATTCTGAAATGTGATCTCTTTCTTGAGGTCTTTTTGGTAGTGGTCATAAAAATTCATATTTGTAATTTGATGAAAAGGTCATGATGAGACCTATGATGTAAAATTGTAATATTCAGACATGTAAGGACTTGTTCAAATGTGTAAACCCACTTGGTTGGGTAGTTGAGTCAAAATGTGTAAACCCACTTGGTTGGGTACTTGAGTCTCATATGTAAATCCACTTGGTTGGATCTTTGATGTAATTTTGAGTCCTTGGTGATAGGAAGGTCATAGAGTCATTTACTTCATTGAAAAATATGTTTGAACTTTCAGCATGAATTCAGGGGGAGCTTGGTAACTTCAGTGCACATCAGATATACAACGCTCTTCTATCTACACGAGGAGAAAACAACCTTGTGTTGGTTTTGATCCGCCCTTTGCCCTTGATGTCAAAGGAGGAGAGTGACATGGTGTTTGAATAGGGGAAGAATATCATTATGCTTAATGTATCTATTTGTTGTGGTCAAACACCATCGTGGTTGCCATCAAGTCCAAAGGGGGAGATTGTTGGCAATATGATGCAGAGTGTTGTCCTTGATGGCAACCCACTTGATGAAGATGATAGCAACCTGTTTGATGAAGTTGTTCTTGAGGGAAACTGACTTCATGAGTTGCAACCTATGTGTCAAATATGTACAGATGATGCATCTACAGATCAGCGAAGGAGTACAGAAGAAAGAAACTTCAGAAAGGGCTAGAGCAATGATGAATAAGACATGTCACTATGCATACATGGGTTTGTTTAGTCGAAGTAGCGTATGTACATGGAAAAGTACGTGCTAAGTCGCGTATGCCTAATTGCGCTCTAAATGTGTAAAACCAGGGGTTACTACCATGGTATTGACCCATTGTATTGAGCTCTTGATTATCTATTTGGTCCCGTCCAAGAATACCATCGGAAGTGGTGTGGTTTTGACTCATGGTATTGATAAAGGCTAAACCTATATAAGGAGAAGAAGATCATTGTGCAAAGGTGTGCAAGTGTCCGGGCTTTAATGAAGACTTCACTCTAAAGTTTGTCTGTATGGTTGAACTCTGTTCTTAATCGATAGATCTGAATCTATGATGCACCTATGAATATGATGAAGGTTCAAAATCTCTAGATCTGGAAATGATGAATCTCTAGGATGATCTGAAAAGAAGTATTGAAGACCTGGCGCAAATCTGTTGAATAAATTGAAGAAATCTGGGTAAGTTCATAGATCTGGTTTGTTCTGCAAAGTTTATCTTTTATAGATCTATACGTAGGTTCATTTCATAAAAAGCACGTGTATACGCGGATCTGTTTAAACAAAGGCGCGTATGGGCAGTTAGGGTTGTTCTGAAAATGCACAAATGTATACACGGGTTTGTTTCATGAAAAGCGTGTGTATACGCGGATCTGTTTAAACAAAGGCGTGTATGGTATCTGAACTTATAGTTTCTCAAGGTTGAATGTGATTCTGCATATCTATTCTGAAGTCTGGGTTATCTCTGATATTCTGGTTACAGTGGTTTCACTGTTCTGTTGGAAGTAATGGGCAAAGTATGATTGTTGATAAGTGAAGGGTTGTATTGAAGTTGTTTGATCCAGTTTGAAAATTGATGAAACGTGGTCTGCAGTGGAGCTGAGGGTTGAAGCCTTCAGTAAGGGGGTAGTAGCTCCCTTCCAGGAGAAGCTGGTAAACGAGAGCAGGGGGTTGTAGCTCCCTTCCAGGAGAGGCTGGTAAACGAGAGAAGGTTGTAGCCTTCTGCAGGTGGGTGCCTGCGTGCTGGTATGAGTCTGCGCCAGTACATGGTTGTAATATGTTTTCTTTATAATAAATATTGAAGACTGAGACGACGGCAGCGGTGGTTTTCTCCCGACTTGGGTTTCCACCTTAAATCCTGGTGTTCATGTGTGTTTCTTATGTGTGATGATTTACTCTGTTCTTACTGCATATGTTTACTATTTATTGAACATCTAATGAATGAATGATGGAATGATATAAGTGAAGAATTATCTGCATAATAAGATTTCTGGACATACGCATGTTTTATTAAGGATATCCGCGTGTATACGCGAGTTGGCGTCAGGAAAGTCGCGTATGGGTTTTGAAGTAAGAAAAAGTAAAAATATTTGAGTAAGTCCTAAATATTGATTCACCCCCCTCTCGTATTCCCCACCCCCCTCTCGTATTTTTCCCAACAAGATTGTCGGGAGGCCTCCGTAATAGTTGGTGGCGGAAATGATGGATGCAAGTGAAAACAGGTGAAAAACATTGTAGAACGGTGAAACAAAGCCGATGAAATTCTAGTGTGAGGAGGGCTGCAGATCGTTCGATTAGAACGGACACCGGAGATCAACAGTTAGGATTCATTGATGGGGTTGTTAAGACTAAGTTAGGTGGAAGGAAAAACCCTTAGTGTTAAAATGCAAAGGTTTAATTTTGGGCGAATACAAAGGGAAAGGAGCAAAATGCATGAAATCAGGGCCTTTAATGGTGGGACCCGGTAAGGGCGGAGGGTGATTGAATGCGGATCATTGGACCCCTGGAGGAGATCAATGGAGGGGATTAAATGATGGAGCTTTCATAAGCCAAAGGAGAAAAGTGGTTTTAGTGGAAAAAGCGCTGGTGTCGCACGACTTTGAAGTAGTTTGAAGAATTCTCCAAAAAAACGTGATATACTCTGCCGCCCAACACGTGTCCTCTTCAAAACCGCCCATTTCACATTGTTTAGAGTGTTAACCTTCGGGCGAAGAAAAAATACGAAATGCAATGGTGGCCACTGGATGAAAGGTGGAGAGATCTGACAGTGCAGGATAGTGCGCGATATGGAAAGGTTCACGGTCGGTATGGTGGGGAATAGTCAAAGGAGGGTTCGATCCTAGCCATCGGATCTATAGAATGGACGGTCAGGATTGAAAGAGGGAGTGGGAAGGCCAAAGGGTAACTAAACAGGTGGGATGAATGAGAGCCATTAAATCAATTGGAAGGAACGGTGGAGATCTAATCACATCGGAGAAAGGCAGGGGGTCGCGACTTTGAGATTTTGATGTTGCGATTACACCAAGGCTGTCGGATTAGAAAGACAGATCAATGGTCCATATTAAGTTGGAGGGGAAAATGGAGAGAGGCGATGGGCCATGATACGATTTGTGCTGACCATCGGATCTCGTAAAGATCAACGGCTCAGATCAAATCTGCGGTCGATAGAAAAAATGTTCATCGCATCGGGAAAATTCAATTAACAAAGAGAAAGGTTCACATGGAACGCTCCGATTGCGATTAGCGCTCGGGGCTTTAGCACTTGGTATTGGGCGTGGATCACAAGTGGGGAAGTGGTTAAGGGCGAGGCCAAAAGGGGCTTAGGCCTGTAATGAAAACAGAGTATTGTTAAGCCAAAATGAGGGTATTTAAGACTTCAAAGGGGTTCCGGTAGGCAGAAAAGGAGGTTTTTAAACCAAATAAAGGGAGCTATAATGTTTAAAAAGGGGGATTTCAGAGGTTTTTGGAGGAAAAAAGGGATTTTAAAATATGAAAGGAGGCTTAATGAAAATGAAGGGAAATGGGTGAAAATGGGCAATTACAGAGGCCTTTTTTAGCACTTTCTTCCACAAACAGTGAGGCTTTTCAAATGGAAATAGTAGTGAGGATTGTTCAAAGGGAAATAGACATATGGAGGCTTTAAGAAAAATATTTTTTCACTGGAAATGTATTTCTTGAAGGCTCAAAAACATATTTAGCCACCTGTTTGCTTGTCAAAGAATTCATAGGTGGCTAACAGTGGCTCCACATGGGGATGACATCTTCTTGAAGGTGTCAAGAATTCAGAAAATAATATTTGGAGTAGGCCAGATTCCTGGTACTTGACACATATTTTTATTTTCTTGAATCAGCTACCACAAATCATGAAGACATCATATCAACAGTAATATTCTCCCAAACAACTACCTACCCATACTATTGTCCTAACATTTTTTTCTTCTGGGTGCATTTGGACTTGCAGACCCTTTACATCATCAATTTTTTACACACAGGAAAATAAACCTATTCTACTTCTACCCTTATTTCTCCATGAGACTAGATTAAATAGTTGGCCTCATAGCTTCTCTACCTATACTAATATCTTTTAGGATTAAACTTTCTAGCAGATTTCTTCTCTACATTCTAAAATAGAAATTGAAAAACAGTCAAACCAGGATTAGACAGTTTGATTTGCTGTGGGTCCATATCATAAAGACAAGCTACAATATGGACTAAAACTTTGCAGAAATTGAAAAAAACTAACTAAATGCTCACAGGCTGAGCTTTATTGAGATTTCCTACCTATCCTAGTCTAACTTAAGATATTTACATGTCTAGCTGACAAAATCTCTTTTCCAATACATCCAGTCAATCAAGTGATCTCATGACTAGTCTTTTCTGCTCATCTCTTTGAGCATGCTGGATAGGCAGGGCCATTCCCATTCTCTTTGTTTCTTAGAAGTAGCTTTTAAAATGTTCTTTGTTGTTTGCAACAAGTTGCTCATGATGACCTTTGATCATTCTTTGAATGTTTGCAGGAAATGAGCATAAGGATTTTGAAATGATACCTGGTTGTGAGTATTTGACAAGTGGTTTTCAACCAGGGCTGCTTCCTCTTCCACTGGATCAAGAAAAAGACTTTCTTGAGAAAGAAAACCTCCATCATCTTCATCACTTTCTGAACTGGAGGAATCATCATATTTGACAGTGTTGTCCTCTTGTAGCTCTGAAATATTCTGATCTGGTGGGCTGAGCTCTGTGAAAATATCAATGTATTCTTGAGCAGGGGTTTGTTCCACTGCTTCCTCCTTTTCAAGAGAAGGCCCCTTGTTTTCAACCTGCTTAAGAAATTCTTCCTTATTTTCCTCTTCATCCTCTAAAATGAAAGGCTGCTCACTTCCAATCACATGGAAACTATTACTGATGATATGAGATAAAGAAAAGTGAAGATTCAAAGAATCTTCATCTGCTACTAGACTTTCATAACTTTCCCCATCAGTATCATAGATAGCTTGACATGGTTCATTACTTTCTTGAAGTTGCTGAAACTAATTTTCATCCCACAAATCTACTAATGATGGCCCCGCAAGATCATCTTCTGTTTTTAGAACATCATCATCAGATAGATAAAAAATAGGAAAATCATTGAATTAAGTAATTTTACCAATCAAACACACTATATTATCAACAAATATTTCTTCATTCTGATTTACAGAGGAGCTTTCTGAATTTGTAAAACAAAGCTCAGTAGATGAATGGGCAGAAATGTTTTTTTTGCAACAAAATTCCGAGGCTGGCTATCTATTGATGATCTGATTTATTTCTTCTTCTATCAAAGGGGAAGATGTTCTTGTGTTTCTTTGAGCAGAAGTGCAATAGCTCGTTGTTTCTTGTGAAGACTGAATTTGAGGCTAGATGTCATCTTGGGCCTCAGTTATAAGGGATGATGAACCAGTACTTGAACTTGCAAGTATATCTTGAGGAGTGTCCTTTATTTCTTGATTGTTTTCTTCCTCAACTGATTCATCCAGGTTCTTGTGACAGCTAGGATGAAATTCTTGAATGGCTATTAACAGATCTTCAGGATGCATATTAACTAGATCCTCATCAATATCTAACAGGTATTGTATGATATTCTGAGATTGATCACAACAATCCCATGATAAGGATGGATATTTTCCTTTATAATTCTTGTAAAATACTTGGTGCATGTCTTTTAAAGAAAACAAACTTTTGGGTTCTAAACATTCATACCAGTTCCTAGCTTTTCCTTCTAATGTTGCCATGAACATTTTCATAAGACAGTCTTCATGCCATTAAAATTTTAAACTCCACACATGTATGTGAAAATTTATGAGATGTAGCAAGGGGTCATCAACATTTTCACCCTGAATGGTAGGTAGATTTTTCAACCAATTTATTTCAGGCATTTTGTGTGGGAATCCAGGGATATGATCCCTGCTCATTGGGGCATATCTTCGTTGTATCTATGGAATCATGTTTGTAAATCAGTAAAGATGTCACTGTATCTTCTCAACCATTTCGGAGTCTTCTACCAGTGGAGTCATTTGGTCTTTAGGAGTTATAGAGTGTGGAGTCGCCAGGTGGATGAATTTGAATGTTTGAAGCAGGATGTTGTCCACCATCAGCAGTTAAATACCAATCTAATCTAAGTGGTATTTGTCCCTAGTGGAGTTGCAATTATGTTGGGGTTCCAGTGTTTTGGTCAGATTTGCAAGACCAAAAGACTAGACAACATCAAACCACTTTGTGATCCTAGGATCTAGCCCTCCTGGATCTAGAGAGGGATCTCTCTATAAATACAGAGAATGATATATATCTTTGAAGCTCAAAATGAGGTATTAGGCTAGGTATGAAGAAAAAGGGGTTTTTAAATGATTTGGTTGTTGGGTTGGAGATCATTAACTGAGAAGACTATGGGAGAAAAGGAACAAAGTAGCAGGATGTTTCGGCAAAAGAAGATAGGTTAAGAAAGTGCCAATCCATTGGGCTATGGAGTCATGCAAGGGGATTACATGCATAAAAACTATCCAAGGTTTTCCATAGGGCAAGTTATCTATACCAAGGGATCTTTTAGATAGATAGTGGAATGGAACATTAAGGAGTGAAGTGAAAGAAGGGAAGAAACCCAAGTGCAGTCTGGAGATCAGGTCAGATGTCTTTTAAATCTAGACCTGCTTTGACATATTTCAAAGGAAAATATCAGTGGGGACACAAAAGGATAGCTTAAGATCAGGTTAGAGGTCATTTAACTCCAGGCCTGATTTCAGCATACTCTAAAGGGAAAAACAGTTAAGATTTAACACAGAGCAAGGCCATGAGTTCAAAGAAGGACTTTTAACCATCAATGCTTTTGACACAAGCTCAAAGGGATCTTAGAAACGCCAATCTGTTGGAAAAGGACCCCAGTTGACAGGGCTAACTCTAAATCCCCAGTATCCCAATTCTTCCAGCTTAAACTCCACAAGAACATCTAAGCAAAAAAATCCAAATTTGAACATCAGTAAGCATGGGCTAGACCAACATCTTTGACTAGTTAAATTACACGAATTTGTTCTGAGATAAAAAATAAGCAGAAAACATCAAAGATAAGAAGAGAAAGAAAGCATTAGGGTACCATGAAGGGGTAAATCCTAAGCCTGATTATTGATTCTTATCAAAGAATAGTGGACAGTGTGATTAAAATGAAATAATACAATGCAGAGAGGAAAACATCACCTGTAATATAGACCAGGATCCTGTGAAATTTGCTTGTTCAATTGATGTGCAAAACTAGTCACATGCTTTGAGCTCAATAGTTGCTACATTCCAAACTTCTCCTCCCAGCCTACTAAATTACAAACTACTAAGCTACTTTCTCCAATAATAGTTCTAACAGTTGATAAAATCCCTATCAACTAACAACAACAACCTTTACAATGTATTCTTCGGGAGTTCTTATAGGAGGGTGAATAGCAGTAGTAGCAGATGTAAATTTAATTGTTCCATTAAGACAGAGTGGAGGAAATGTTCGTGCCCATTTTTCTTAATGGCTCTGCGTTGACCGTGTGTGCTCGGAAGTTTGATTTGGAAGTGTATGTCAGGATGGAAATAACTTCTGATATTTTCTTTAATGTACTCTTCTGACTGTAATTACTCTGTATTGTCTTCTGAAATAAGAAACATGGATAGAAAGTCTACAGATATCTCCATAATTCCATAACTGCAGTCCTGACAGCTTTAGAAGATTTTGTGAGTGTAATGACTTTTAAGAGCTCGAGGAGGCATGGATAACACTGTCGGAAGGTGTCCTTTGGAAATAATATGTTCTGCTATCATTAAAACATAGATATGGCTTGTTTCATGTGCTTGGGCTTCATTAAGCCTCTTGATTATCTTCATGGTCTTCAAACTACGTCTTCTTCCTTTAATCATTGGATTACAAGTGTTAAATATTCGATAATATGCATTAATCCTTTGATCTCTCACTGCTAATACTCTTTACCACTGCTGTGATGGTCTCTCTACGCTCTGAGTCACAGTGACTATGACTGTGGAGACAGACTGGATTTTTCACTCTGTAAACCCTGCAAAATACAATAAATTCGTTATGAAATCCAGGGGAGTGGTGGAATATTGTCGTGGAGGCCTCTGGAATTATGGCGGAAATGGTGGATGTAGGTAAAAATAGGTGAAAAACATTGTGGAACGGTGAAATAGAGCTCATGAAAGTCTGGTGCGAGGAGAGATGCAGACCATCCGATTAGAACAGACACCGGAGATCAATGATCAGGATTCGTTGATGGGGTTGTTAATACTAAGTTAGGCGAAAGGAAAAAACCTTAGTGTTAAAATGAAAAGGTTTAATTTTGGCCGAATACAAAGAGAAAGGAGAAAAATTCATGGAAGCAGGGTCTTTAATGGTGGGACCCGGCAAGGGCAGAGGGTGATTGAATGCAGATTGTTGGATTCCTGGAGGAGATCAACGCTGGGAGGAGATACTCTGCCGCCCGACAAGTGTCCTCTTCAAAACTGCCCATTTCACATTTTTAGAGTGTTAACCTTTAGGTGCAGAAAAAATGTGAAACGCAATGGTGGTCAGTGGATGAAAGGCGGAGAGAGTCGACGGTGTGGGATAGTACACGATATGGAAAGGTGCACAGTCAGTATGGTGGGGAATAGTCAAAGACGGGTTCAATCCTGGCCGTCGGATCTATAGAATGGACGGTTAGGATTGAAAGAGGGAGCACGAAGGCCAAAAGGGAAGTGAATAGGCAGGATGAGCGAGAGTTGTTAGATCAATTGGAAGGAACGGTGGAGATATAATTGCATCAGAGCAAGGCAAGGGGCCACGACTCTGAGATTTTGATGTTGCGATTACACCAGGGCCATCGGATTAGAAAGACATATCGACGTTCCATAGTCAGTCGAAGGGGAAAATGGAGAGAGGTGATGGGGCGCGATATGATTTGCGCTGACCATCAGATCTCGTAAAGATCAATGGCTCAGATCAAATCCGCGGTGGATAGGACAAATGTTCATCGCATCGGGAAAATTTAATTAACAAAGGGAAAGGTTCACATGGAACGCTCCGATTGCGATTAGCACCCAGGGCTTTAGTGCCTGGTCTTGGGCACGGGTCACATTTGGGGAAGTGGTTAAGGGTCAAGCCAAAAGGGGCATAGGCCTATAATAAAAACAGAGTATTTTTAAGCCAAAATGAGGGTTTTTAAGGCTTAAAAGGGGTTCCGGTAGGCAGAAAATGAGGTTTTTAAACCAAATAAAGGGAGTAGTAAGGTTTAAAAAGGGGGTTTTCGGAGGTTTTTAGAGGAAAAAGGGAGTTTAAAAGATGAAAGGAGGCTTAATTAAAATGAAGGGAAATGGGTGAAAATGGGCAATTACAGAGGCCTTTTTCAGCACTTTCTTCCACAAACAGTGAGGCTTTTCAAATGGAAACAATAGTGACGATTGTTCAAAGGGAAAAAGACACATGGAGGCTTTAAGAATGATATGTTTTTAGAGGAAATGTATTGCTTGAAGGTTCAAAAACATATTTAGCCACCTGTTTGCTTGTCAAAAAATTCATAGGTGGCTAACAGGTGTTTGAATACTCTTATCAATTTCTTCTCTGGTGATTTCAGATGTGGAAGAAATTGAAGAGGGTGATGAGGGTGAGTTGCTCTTAGAATGGCCTGTAGATTTGGATTTATTTTCCATTCACATCTTAGGCCCTCCTTCTAGCGCCAAAGATTTTGAAGTTTCGAAAATCGTTGTTGCAAACATTGGGGGATAACCACCCGGTCGGGACCTTAGGACAAGTCCATTTCCATTTGGTATGGTGGCTCCGGCTGGATTGATAGGACCAATTTCCTAATAACTTAAATGGGTTGGTGATGGAATGATTGGATGAAATGGAAAATGGGACTAAAATGACTTAAACAATCTATATAATTTAATCTATAACTGATAAATAATTCTAAAACTAACCCGAGTATTAAATATGAACACAACTTCAAAATTGTTTCAATCAAATCAATAACCATGAAAATGTATTATAATTTAACTGAAATATGTAGTATCAAATAATGATAACTCTGTTTAAGAATTTAAAAGGAGTTATAATAACACATTACATTCATCATTTAGTATACCATTTATATACACTTATGAAAGATGAAATATTTCTACACACTTAGAAATGATATGTATAAAGAAATATTGTAAAACGAGTACATATAAATGATAGCAACTTTTAAAGAGAATATCTCACAACATAAGAAATTAACAGTGAATAGATAGAAATACCATATCCATCTTGATACTTTCTCGATGCAATTTGATAGGAAAATCTAGCACTTCAATGTAAAACAGACTCCAAGATACATAAATGAAATTCTTAAAGGCAATTTTCCATAGAACCACCAGATGTAATCCTTTATAAAAATATAAGAGTCAATGGAGTACAGAAATGTAATCTCCAAGTCAAAATATTACAAATTCAAGACCCCTTTCTAAATGCATGAAAGGGGTTTAAATAGGTACTTAATAAAACAAAATAACTAAACTATTCCTACAATCTATGTAATCAGAAATCTAGAAACAAAATTGCAATCTTGTGTTTAATGTGCCCAGATGGAAAATTTTGAGCATATCTTTCACTTTTGTTGGATGACTTAGCCTTGAATGTAGCTGCCCAGTATACGTAGCATCAAAGACTTCATGAATGATACATTGAATGACATTTGAAAGGAATTTGATGGCCATTTGTTGAATGTGTGGCTTGATCAGATAAGTCCACATAATATCCGATGAAATTCCTTGAATCTTGCTAATCTATTGATTTTTATTGATTATCTCTTCTTTCCACCTTGAATCAGCTTCTTTTACTTTTGGTAATTTGCCTGGGGTACAATCTGAGATCAAATTAGTGGCATACAAGCTGTCATTAATCAACCATGTCGTATTATTCATCAAAAGTTTAGCTCTTGATATGGCTTTTTCTGATTTCATCAACTGCTATTCCCATTCTGCAAATACAATTTCCTTGTGTCTCTCCTCAATTCTTGGAATACTAGCTTTTCTTCCTTGATCTGTATCCTGCCATGAAAGGAATTCAGAAATTTTAACATCAGCATCATCAATTTCTTGCCTGAGAGTGACTGCTTCATCTATCAAATATGATGTTATTTCACACAAGGGCTCAACCTGTGCCAACTTTAGACAAAAATCATTTAACTGCTGAGATAGCAGTTTGTTTATTTCAAGAGCTTTAGTTTTGAATTGAGCTAATATAGGATAATCCTTGAACTTGGCCAATGTTGATTGGAATATTTTCTCTTGTTCAATCTTTGCAATCTTCTCACTTTGCAGAAGATTTTGTAACTTTCCTACCTCTTGACTCAACTACTATTGTTTGTTCAAGGCTTGTTCATCAATCTTCTTCTTTTCAATGTTAAGCTGCTCTTCCAGCTGTTTAGATCTGAGCCCCTCATCTTGAAATTTCTTTTCTAACTGAACAAGATTTTGTTGATTCTCTGTGGCCTGTTCCTCTAACATAGCTATCTGTAAGTATTTTTTTTCATCAACTGGGAGACTTCAGAAGCTTTGTCTATAGCTGTAGCACTATAGGCACCTTCGTATTGAGATAATTTGGTGAGATCCTCCGACAGATTGACCTCAGCATTTTTATAAAAAATATCCATAAATTCCACTTGTGATGTCGAAAGTGGATCCTGGTTAGTTCTTCTCCTCTTCCTCTATTTTCTAACAACAACCCTATGCTTAGGACTGTAAAATATGTCAAGAGGATGAATTTCTTCTACTTTCAACATAATCTCACCTGTAGGATGTTCAGGAATAACTTCCATATCTTGATCTTCCAGAACATTAACTTGGGGATTATTTTGTTGTCCTATTTGTTGGGAAAATTGTTCATATTGGCTCAACGAATGGGGAGAAACTATAATTTCAACAGGTTCCACTACTTTTTCAGTAGTTTCTTCTCTTCCAAGTTGCGAATCTAGATTATTGCTCATATCTCCTTTTATTGGTTGTACAATAGGCTTACTGCCCGTGTCTTCCTTTCCTCTCTGAGCTGTAGATTACTGATCAATATGTACATTGAGTTTAACATTAGTATTCTCTTTCTGCACAATAGGATTAGTTCCTGTCACTTCCTTCTGTGTCTGTGACTTCCTTCTTTTTCCTTTTGCTGTGTTTTAGATTCTTGCACAGGAATTCATAATTGATCTAGAGGAGCTTTGAGCATTCTTTCGCTTCTAAATAGCATGAATTTATTCATCTCTTCAGTCTTAAATTTAGACTTGGATAAGTTAGAGACTTGGGACAAATTATCAGTAGAAATAAACAAATCATCGAACTCATCTGGTTCATGCTCAAATCGAGCAATTGAAACTGGAGTAGTAAAATAAACAAATGTCACCTTCTTTGGGTCATATTGTCTTCCCGTGACTGTTGAGAGCTTAATATCTCTGATTTTGATTGACTCTTTTTCAGCATGTGTGAAGTTATTAAGAGTAAAATCTCCACAATTAAATGGAAAGGTAGGCCACATCAATTTCTTGTTATTCTTCAAAGACCTGGACATACCTTCTACTATTAACTGATAGGAAATATCTTGTGCCAACAGTTTATTGGGAATATAAAATGGTAAAATATGGGGTTCTACAATGTTCCCAAAGATTCTAACATAGGTAAACTTCTCTTCCCCAAACCAGTCACCAATCTGAGATAAATTAGACTCAACCTTTTCAGAAAGCCTGGGAGTAAATCGGCCAAAAATAGTTTGATAATCAGGGATGAGGAAACCGTGACAAACTTTATAAACATGGTTTTTAAAATTCCCCTTCCATAAGAACTTATGGTAAATATGGATAGGAACGGGTTCTTTGGGGTTCCATTTCCAACCAAGAATAGGAAATTTAGAGTTAAAACAAAGGGCATTTAGATTATAGGCACAAAAGTAGAATGCGGTTGTGTTTCCTATGTTCTTATCCCTTCTATACTCGAGAATTCTATTGGCTATCTTATTTGAAAGAATGACAGCCCAGTCCATGACTTTGGAATTTACAACAAAATGAATTAAAGGCACCATTTGTATCAAAAACCTAGCTGAATTATCATTCCCAAATAGTCGGCACATCATTGCAGCGGCATAACAGTATGGAGGTGAAAGGGACTCCATAGAGTACATACCTGATGCCTCATTTTTGTGCTTCTCTGGAGCTCTTCTCCACTCTCTGATTGGCTCCGACTGATTTTCATTATTTGCAACAAAGTCCTTGATAAAGGCTTTGTTGTAGATTTTCTGTGGGTCCAGAAGGTGGTACATTGCTTTAATATCTTATGCTTTAAATGAACCAAATGTTGTCCCAGTAGCTGAAAAAAACGTTCTGTCCTGGATGGTGACATTATCTATCACCTAATGGATCACATCATAGTAGGGAAAAATGTTTGCCCGAGCTGCAATTCGGTGTAGGAATGAATTCACAAGTGCTTGAAGAGATGTTTCTGACTCAGACGCTGAATCATCCTTGTCAGGAAATGTTGCCTTCACCACAATGATATTGGTTTTTTCCTTTTCAATAAGGTTATATAGCTCTTCCCAAGATAGTTTTCCAAGACCTTGACACGATTTGTCTGTAACCAACTTAATTATGGCTGGTTTCTCTTTAGGTACCATGGTGAACATAGGGGTCTTTGCAGCAATAGTGGCCTTTGCTTTCCTTGATCTCTTAGACATTTCGTTATCCGAGAATGTTTCTCTTGCTTGGCGACTGAAAGGATTGGATGTTCTGGAGTTTTGCAATAGAGAAAAGCTTTTAGACGTGGTGAAAATGCAATAAAGAGAACAACTATACAAAAGGATTTATTCGTTGTCTTCAATTTATTAACTCCGTGTTAAAACTTAAATGCCTTCTATACAAGTCACATTCACGCGTTCAAAACAAAATCAATCATGATTATTCATTTGATTTTCTATTAATGGTAAACATACAATCGGAGATCGGGGTTTTTTAAATAGAATATAAAATTTCCCTTTTGAATTCTTGCGATTGCGATAAATAAATAGTGTATTCGCAATGTAAAAATAAACAAAAGTACTAAGTATTGATCGCATCGGGGATTTTCAAAGAGACAACAAATAACATATTATGATTTCCACCGATTTCCAATTGTGATAGTGGTATATCGCATCGGCTCTTTTCAAAAGAAACGAATTGTAAAATTTTATTACCCGATTTTTGATTGCGATTACAATACAACCCATCGCATCAGAGTTTTATAAAACAGGCACATACTACTCTTCCGAAATGAGATTGCAATCAATCACATTGCATCAGAGTTTCATAAAACAAATGTGAAAACTTTTAACCTTTGTGATTTGCGATTGATTCAATCGCATCGGAGTTTTTCAAAAACAAATATACAACTTAAAGTTATCTGCGATTTGCGATTGTGATTACTTTATCACATCGGACTTTGTTCCAATTGAATAATTTTAGTTATTATGTTAATGTGATAAAGTCTTTATATCTTATCGGATCGGAATTTTTCAAAGTTTCATTTTGTTTTATATACACTTGCTATTAAAGATATGTAATATATGCCCTTTTAACAATGAACCTTTATTGTTTTATTTCAAAATGGTTAGATTTCCTGTAAGTTTTTTATTCCTATCTAAAAAGAAAGAAATGGGACCTATTTCTAAATGAAATTTATTCTAAAAATTTGAAATGGGGAGGGTTGTTGTACCGTACAACAATTCAAAAGACATTTCTTGGAGGTATGTGATATAGCTTTTTGGGCTTCATTTTTTTTTAAAGTACGGATTTGGGCTTAATTTCGAAAGGACATTTTTTGGTTTTGGGTTGAAGTAAATCTTTTATAATGATTTTTTAAAATGCGTTTTTGTGTAAATTTTTAAATGAAATTTTTTTGTAGGACTTGGAAGGAAATATTTTGAACTTCATTTCATTTTTATACTACATTTTTGTCTTGAATTTTTTAAAGTAAGTGTTTCAGATTGGAGTATGTATTTTTTGCAAAAAATTTAAAATGAGTTTTTTTTTAAAATTAAATCTTTTGTGATGTTTTTTTTAATTGAGCTTTTGTCTAAATTTTTAAAGGATTTTTTTTTAACGTCATACTGTATTATGATGGGAAATTGAAGAAATTGTATGAGAAAATATGATCGAAAAAGATACCCCGAGGAACGTAGAGAAGATACGATACAATCTCGTAAAATAAAGATAAAAGCACTCTCAAATGTTGAAGGGGAAAATCAACCTCAACTAGAAGTTGAAACAGGTATGTAAATGTAAATATTATGCTTTTGATATATTTAAAATTTTCCTAGTGTAAAATGTGAACCTTAAATTTTATTTCATAAACTAATTTGAAAAATATTTTGCAATGTAGACAGAGAGAGATATTCCTCAAAACATTGATGATGAGATACAAAATTTTGAAAGAGAAAGTGAAAGAGATATTGAACCGATGATTGAATATGGTGAAAATGATGAAAGAAATTCAAGTTGAACACATACACGTATTATTGAAATTATACCTATATTTATTAATTTAGTTATTTATTGAATATGTAAACTTATTATGTACTATTCATTCAAATATGTAAAGATGAAATCAATGTCAATGTTGAAATGTTAGAAAATGTTGACACTCACACATATGGAGATAAAAACGCTGACCATTATATATGATTTCATGTTAACCGCATTTTTGAGAAGTATTTCATAAAGGAAAATGTGACAGTTCAAGCCCAAATGTTGAAAGGTGTCCTATAATTAAGGAAATTAAAAGAATCTACGAATTTATTGGGTATTCGAAAATCAACCAAAGATAATAAAAATGAAGGAAACTGTGATACAAAAATATAAATAGTGTTATAAATTCAATTAAAATATCTAGATGGAAAAATGTTTCAGTTCTACGTAAAGCAATACATATGGAAGTGGTTTCATCAAGTACTAAAGAGAATCGCTTGGTAAAATCTATGGCACGAGCATTAGGAACCTCGCAAAAAAATTTGCACAAACATCGGAAATTTCGGTTGCAAATAGATGTAAATGATGAACTTGCTTGTTGGAGAGCTATTTGTAGGCAACCATACACTAGTAAAAAATGATGAAATTAATGACCAGGTGACTAAAAAAGTTAGTCACCACTATTATTTCAAGTGAATTACTACTAAATTTGAGCAATTTTAAGTAGCCGAACTAAAAATGACTAACTTAAATGACTAATTTAGTCTAGGAATAAAATATACGACTAGATAATAAGTGACTAAAATAGAAACAACTAACTTAAATGACCAATTTAGTCCAGGGATAAAATATATGACTAGATAATAAGTGACTGAACTAAAAGAAACTAACTTAAATGAATAATTTAGTCTAGGATTAAAATATATGACTAAATAATAATTAACAAAATTAATAATGATTAATGTAAATGACTATTATAGTCCAAGAATAAGAATATGACCAGTACAACAAGAATATGAATTATTCATTTATGTCAATAATTTTTAATTGTGTCATGCCATAAATGGAAAATTGCAATTTTGATATCGAAGTGTTACATTTCACTACAAGATTCTTTGAATCCATCTGCAGTGTTAAAATTCTCTCATCTATGTCCAATACTCTTTCCATTAGGTTTTTGATAAGTACTGGATGACAGTTCTCCAAGAAACATTAATGCTAGATACATTGCCCCTCATTTACCTCAAAGCGATCATACCCATGATTCCCCTTGCCACCACAGGTTCCTGATCTGCCGTGACGACTGATCGGCCGCCCGCGCCTTGTCCCGCCTAGCTCACCCAATTGCTACACAGCACTCTCGTATCAATGAACACGCTCGACAACACGACTTCGCCTGATGCCTTTGAATCATACACCCACTATGGGGCACACACCTATTCGACGTTGTCGCTCGTCATGTCCGCAAAAACACACGACTCACCCACCGCTACACAACGCACCCAAGGTGGGCGTTCGCTAATATGGTGCGACTATTGGACATCGTTGTCGCACATACCCAAGTTGGGCGCCCATCATGCCAAGGTGTACCCCCCCACCACTCGGTCATCGCGACACTAAGTCGAGGGTGTGACACTCCCTCATCCTCGCTCCACTTGTATTTACTCATGCGAGACTCCTTCCACGTGTTTCTCAAACCTCACTCCCATTAGAGAGTTTATGAACCCTTGTTATAATAATAATAATAATAATAATAATAATAATAATAATAATAATAATAATCTAATTTTAAGGTCACGACTAAGCCAGACACCAAATTGGTGTGTGAGACCCCCTTGTTTGTGGGACAAGGGACCCACCTCCACGTAGCGATTTGACTGCTAGTCTATGAAGCCATACATACTCTACCCCCTCGAGTTTTGAACCTATGACCTCTTAGGAGGAAACACACGCTTTGAACCATTAGACCCACTCAAGCTGTGAATACTTACAGACATATAAAATTTATTTATAATATGTTTGACATAGATATATTGTGCGACACCAATTTAATATATATTATTTTTGATATGAACCTTAATTAATTTATTAAAATAATAATTATCAATATTTATATTTTATTTGTTTTAATTATATTATATGAAATTAAATTTTGAATATATTGTGATTTTGTATTTAATTAATAATTAAAATAATAAATCTTAATATTAATATTTTAATTATTTAAAAAAAAATTATTTGAAGATTTGTAAAATACACGGCACATTCTAAGTCTATCAAAGTCGAACTCGGGGGAGGGAATTGGTGGATTTCATTCAAAATATATCAAATCCGTATGAAAGTCAAAGTTGTCACTCGTCTCGAAGCCCAATAAAATGCCCAAGAATAGAGAGAAAGCCGTTGTTCTTACCCTTGAACTAGTTCACGGAGACGATGTTCTCAGTCTTTGGCGCCCAATTTTTGTAGAAAGTTCTAAAATTTAGATAAAACTCGTCTAGAAGCCCAATAAAAAGCCCAAGAATAAAGATAAACTCGTTGTTCTTACCCCCGAACTAGTTCACGGAGATGATGTTCTCAGTCTTTGGCACCCAATTTTTGTAGACAGTTCTAAAATTTAGATAAAAACTGGATGAAAAGTGGATGTGGCGCCAAATTTTTGTTTTTTGTGGGAGGATTTTTTCTCTTGGCAGGAGGGTTTTGATATATTTCAATAGAAATTGATAATGTGATTAAAAATTTTTACGGTTAGAAAATTTTTATATACAAGGACACATTAAAAAGAAATTGGAGGCTTTTGAAGAGGCGGGCAATAGCAAATTCACAATTGAAGTTTGCATACTTGGAGTCACAGGTTAGTTGGATTTATAAGATTATATTTTTTTATTTCCAGCATTTGTATTTTCTCTGTTTGTTTTAAGATGTTGTTGATTCATACGATTTTTTTTGGGTAAGGATCGACTAGAAATGAGTTTTTTTCGTTTGTTCTATGATGTTGTTGGTTCTAGGATTTTTGTTTTTGATGCTGTTGGTTCTCCGATTTTTTTTTCAAGTACTCACTAGCTAATCAGTGGATTCAACCAAATTTCTTCCTCCATCGGGCAGTCCAGCTTAAGTAGCCGCATCATTAAAGGAAGCGAATCATTGTCATTTCTAGCATTTCCAGGTGCAGACGATATGTTTGGTCCCGAATCTGCCCCCAAATTATTGTTGAGCTTTCCCGTCATTCATAGGTTAGGCCTTAGCATTTGAAACCTCTCTAGTTGGTTCAGCATGAGAAATATCGGATAAAAAAATGACTTTAATAGGTCCTAGTCCAACTGAGAAGTATAATCAGGAAATAGTTATTAATGTCGCTGGCTAGGATTCCTTTGATGGTATCATCCATATTTATCTCATCCTATCCAGTGTCCGGGCTCACATCTGAAGAAAAATATAGAATAAGTGGTAGGACCTATAGACGAATGAAATGATGTGTCTAAGAAATCAGAAATAATACAGCAAGTTAATAGTTTTGTAGATCTCTTTTTTTTAGGTGGTAGCACCCATTCCCCACATTTAGCCACCCATTACAAGTTTCCATTGGACCAGAGTGAAGTCTTCTAGACTGCTAATGAATTCTTATTGCAACTTCGAGAAGACCTATTTGAAGTGGAAGGAGGTTATAACCGAGGAGTAGAACTCTATCCTATAGAATGATGTTTGGGAGATTTGTACGAGACTAGAGGGGAACCATTGATTTATTTCAAGCAGTTGCACGAAGTAAAAACACAGTTGATGGGTTGAAGGTCATATTTAGAAATACAAGGAAACATTTGTTGCAATGAATTCTTACTGCTCAATCTATGGTTATTAATGGTGATTTAAACTGCTGGATTGTTGTTGGGGCTAAAGGATAATAAACCATCCTTATCCACTTAGTATTGATATTAGCCTCAGGTGTTGGGAATAGACATCTTAGCAGTTGTGTCAATTTCCTGCAACCTTTGATGGGTGATCCCTTCTTATCAACTATCCATCTCGTTCTGGAATTTATTTCCGACTAATTCTAAATAGGGGAAAACAATAGCTAGGCAAATTTCGTGTAGCCCGGTTTCGTAGGCCTAGCAATCATTTTCCGGTAATCATCATTTTAGTGAAGTCTTCATTGTTGAACATTTGGAAAATTTAATGGTGATTTAAACTCGTTGCATCTCCTCGCTTTCATTTTTTGCAATTTCCATACTTTAGTTTTGATTATTTTTTTGCCATGTAAACTCTTCCAAAACCTTTTTCCATTAATCACAAATTCATAATGTAAACAATTATCACTAATAAGTTATTCAAGCTCATTATTTCAATTTCTCTTATTCCTCATGGAATTCCCTAGTAATATATTAGAAAAGAATGATACTTCTAATGATGTATTCACCAAGTTTGCGCACTTTGACAGATCTATCTACTCTTCAAGTCAAGAAAATGGCTCCTTGAACCCAAGTCCACCGCCCACCGAACTCAAGCTCTAATCAAGACGAGCAGAACTCAAGCGAACTTGCCTTTTAAATTCGAGTCAAACTTACCGTAATTGTCTTAGGAGATAAATCTCCATATGCTCGCCATTTCATATTATTTTTGACCATTTAGAGAATTTTCTTAAGTCAACACTCAGAGAAAGTGAGATTGCCCCTGTTTCCGTACGTGGTTTATTAAATCGGCTAAATTTACATAACCCTCTCATATCTAACTTCAATTAAGGATATTTCTACGCTAAGCCTTAGGACTTATTTTTTGATAGCTGTATGGGTGGTTCTATGTATATATGATTTCACACTTGAAATATTAAATATAAAGCCTTTTTCTTGAAAAATAAATTTCTTGTTTGGCTCTTCCGTAAGACTAGTCACTCGCTTCTTCCAATAATAACTAAAGCGAAAAAGAGCATGCTTGCAGTTCCATCTTTACAATTATCCAAAGAACCATGGTGAAAGAAGCTGCTTGTAAATAAAAAGACGTTTGAAAATGGAAACCTACAGAACATTTCTTTATCTTCTTCCACATAAAAGTCTCTCCTTATTTCTATGTCTTTTTCTCCAAGAAAAAAATGTATATTTGGCATCTATTATTTCAAGTAGAAATTAAAATATCCATTGACTCATGGCTTCACATACAAGAGTTCCTTTCGTACAACTTCCCGACTATCATCGCATTTGCAAAAGACTTTCTAATAAACGTTGAACATTAAAATGACATTTCCACCGAGAAAAGTGTTATTGGCAGACAACCCAAAATAATATCTAAAATCCCACTTAAAATTTTTAAAATTACTATTTCTGAAAGATGAAACCAAACCCTCTCGACCTTCATGCATAATCCCTTTGCCGATTGCAATGGGATCCTTTGAAAAATGATCCGCCTTAGAATTAAATTCCCCATGAACATACGAATAGAAACCGATGAAAAGCCTCAGAGTTCCTGAACTTAGTGCTATAGGAGAGGAACCAGACGACTAATGTAGGATAACCTTTTAAAACTCTCATTACTACTTTTCAAGTCTCCATCAACCCGAAGATTTTGAACACCTTTAACCATAACAAATTTCAATAGGCCCAGTGCTACTTAAACTTGCACGAATACTAGTACCACTACTAGTTCCTAATCTTGAGTTAGAATTAATGATCATAATTGTAATATGATAATACTGCAGAACATAATCACCCAACATTTGACATGCAAAATATAAATAATTCCAAGAAATATTAGATCAGGCAGAGGCCATTCCTAAGGCGAACTTAGAAGCCCCCGCTTTACACAATTAGTTACACTTTTACTAGCTTATTTTCGTAAGTCTTCTCATCTTTGTTTGTAAGAACATATAAGATATTGGGAAAATCTTGCCATCGTCTAGAAACATTCCGATCTATTTTCAAGTGATTAGCACAAGCTAATGTGCATCTTTGACCCATACAAGCTACGGTAGCCAAGGATTTGAGTTTGGTAACTTGTGTTCCTTTTCCAATTAAAGCAAGAGAAGGTTATTCTCAAGTTTCCATTATCAATGACCATATATGCCGCTTAGCTTGATTTGACATTTTATGTACAAAGAGCTCTTGAAGGGCTGGAAAGGCTACTCTTGGGCATTACATCATGTGGATCTAATGTAGATGGATTGTTGAAATCAAACTCTAAGTCTCCAACCTCTAACAATTTCTTAGAAAACAAGGAACATTGCATTTAGGTTTATGCCCATCTTATTCATTGTTGGTCAAGTTCATCTCAAGGCAAGAACAATTTAAGATGGTGAATCCAGGCCGAAATCCTCTGCTCCATGGGTCAAGCACTACAAGAAAAAAGCACATTGGTGAGGGTTCTGTTGTGACTGACCTTTGCACCCACTGCCTGTTGTCATATATGGTGACGGTCCTTAAACCACCGAGTAGATAGTGATGGCCCTGAGGGTCCGTTTACCAAAGACATTTTCAATGACACTTTTGGTGAGGGTCGTT
The DNA here is from genome assembly GCA_034641835.2 of Pinus albicaulis. NCBI lineage: Eukaryota > Viridiplantae > Streptophyta > Pinopsida > Pinales > Pinaceae > Pinus > Pinus albicaulis. The sequence continues at coordinate 85,274 of JAXQQM020081944.1, forward strand.
AAAGGCCCATCACTAATTCTCTCTTTGGTGACACTTCTAGTGATGAAATTTTAATGACCCTCACCAATGCTCTTTTTATTACTTTTAGTGACGGTCAAAAAATGTCCGTCATCATTGATCATTAAAAAACCATCACTATAAGTGTATATAGTGATGGTCCTTGATGGTCTGTCACCAAAGACATTTTCAATGACACTTTTGGTGAGGGTCGTTAAAGGCCCATCACTAATTATCTCTTTGGTGACACTTCTAGTGACGAACTTTTAATGACCCTCACCAATACTCTTTTTGTTACTTTTGGTGACGGTCAAAAAATGTCCGTCGTCATTGATCATTCTAATGAGTTTTTGATGATGCTATGTGCCTGTTAATATATTTTTTTTCAAAAGATAACGATTTAATACCATTATTGTGGAGTATTTTTTATAATATTTCTAAGGCCATAGTGGTTAGGGTCAGTCAATTTTTTAAGAAATAATTAGTGTGTATCATTTCCCTCAAGTAATGACTAGTCAAATAGAGATTTCCTGTGAGTCAACACATGATTCATATCTATTAAGTTTATTATCTAGCAAATTCCCTTTAGATAAAGTTCCACTATTGTGTGTAGGAAATATATTATTTAATACATAATCAAGCTCTGACAATTCTATTAATGAGAAAGACCTAATAATCCTCAACAATCTGGGCACACCATAAATTAATGCTTTGGCACACACTAACATTGCTTAGCACCTCACATGTCTTGGAACATCTTTGTACCTAGAACATCTTGTGATGACACTGACGCCCAAGCACATGGTGGCATGCGCTAGCACAACATGGAACTCTCCTAGCATGTGTTGGCATGTTGCATATAGTCCCTAGCATGCCCTAGAACACCTTGGTTGAATGCATTGACATAAACCAGCACTTGGCACACAATACCACATGGCATGTATTGGGACCTATTATTAGTGTGCCTAGCATGCCCCTTTTCAAAAAGATAAATTCCTGACTTATTAACCCTCTTATTGGTTCTTCCTTTTGTTTCCTTAACACATTTTGACATACCCTAGCACCCTGGCCGCATCCTTAGCACCTAGCATGTATTGGCATATCTTGGCACTATTAATTGGCACATGATATAATTAGCACACCCTGGAACTCCCAAGAACACTTTGGGAATTCTTGACATTCCTTGATATTCCCTAGCATGCCTTACCAATGCTTAGCATACCTTGTCACTCTCTCCTTGGCATGACAACTAACACTCATTAACACTAGTCTCTGACAGTACACGTTTATCATATTCATTAAATTCCATGAATTTTTACCTAGTGCTCCCTTAATGTTTTTTCCTAGTACTCCTTAACACTCATCAACATGCATTACCACTCTCTAGCACACCTTAGCACTCTTCAACATTCACTTCCATTTCATAACATGCATAACATTAGTCCCTGACGCATATTGGCGCTTGGCACGTGTTGGCGCTTGGAAAGTCTTAGCATGTATGGAATGCGTTGAGATGCCTTGGTGTGATTTGGCATGGTTTAATATTAAATTTATTTGTCATGATCAATTGTTGGAAATAGATGAGAAGCAAAAAAGGAATACTTGGCACTTAGAATGCACTAAGACTTCGCACTTGGCACCTATTGCCGCTTAGTGTTGGTGGGCCTAGCATGCCCCTCTTGGAAAAGGTAAATTGATGCCTTATTAACCCTCTTATGTATTCATTTCCTTGTAGTTTAACTTTTTTCCCCATTTTGTTGTCTTGACAGTCCCTGACATGCATTGACACACCCTTGCACATCTTGGCATGCCTTATCACTTGGCACATCTTAGCATGTTTGACATGTATTCCCACTATCTGGCACATCAAGGGGGTGAAGAGAGATGTAGTCCTAAAGTAGGTCAAGTATGAGGGCCGAGTAAGGGTTGCTAAAGGGAGGTCATGATCATCCTCCAAGAGCAAGATCATCATGTGAGGGTTCAAAAGAATGTTGCATACCTTAATGGTTGGTTTGCGCTAGGAAGTAGGATGGCATATTGTTGCTTCTCTTCTGGCATATCAAGCTTAAGGTAGGTTTCTCATGAGAATTTGGGCATGTGATTTCAATGGTGTCTTTGTGTGAAGGCCACATCAAATTCTAAAATGTTGAAATTTGCAATAAGAAATAGTGAGATTGGAAACCAGAAAGGACAAAAAAAAATTGCGCCCACGCTGGTGAGGAATTTTGATGCACTAGGAGTGAGGAATGTGGGGCGTCTAAATTATTTTTCCCTTAAATAAATTGGACAATAAATTGTAATTTCATCTCATAACAACTTGTGTCAGTTAATTAAGTCATGATGACTGAGTTAGCTCAAGAAATTCAAGTTGAGGGTCTAATATGAGGCATCTAGAGGGATTCTAATATTTTTGGGGTCCAGTTGAAGTTGATGCATTAGTGGGGTGCAAGTGTAATTAACTCAATTAAATGAGTTAAAATCAGTTTAACTAGTTCTAACTGAGTGATGAGCTAGTGAGAGGTCCAATGAATTAAATTAGAAATTCACAATGAGTGATCAATCAGATAACTGATAATTCTCTATTAATAGTTGCATGCATGTCAGTTTCGAGGAATGCCTAGTTGAGACAGAGGTTAAAGGGAACATAACTATCATTTGTATTCAGAGAAAATTTCCCATGTGCAATTATAAAGTCATTGGGATGCCATGATGGATTGCGCAATCAAGGAAGATTGATTTTCCTAATTAATAAGGATTTAATTCCCTAGGAATTACATGAGCAAGGCAGGTTGAAGTAAGGATGAGAATTGGCTACTAGATTGATTTTGCCTAGATCAACGAGAGACAATTAATAGAGTGCTGGAGAATCTCATGAGAGATTAAGCATTTTATTGTTTCATGATTCCTTGACTTAATACACAATAGAGATAAAGGGGTTTCAAGTAGTTTCTTTCCCCAAATACATCATGTTGCTATGCTATTGATAATTTATTTCTCTTACTTATATGTGATTGTGTGATCATGTTTTATTTCTGCAAATTGTAGGAAGGATTCAGTATCTTGTTTTAGTAGATTACAAGATCAGAATGAATCTCGTTGGCTAGATTTTATACATGGTATCAGAGCAGGAATTTTTTGGGTGGCGAGTTTACAGAGAATATTTGAAGATTTTGGTGTAAAATTTTCAAAAACAAGTAGAATATTTGGATTCCTTGTGAAAATCTACCCAAATGGGAAAAAAAATAAAAAAAAATAAATAAAATATAAATAAAAATAAAAATAAGAAAAACAAAAATAGAAATCGGTCGAATCGGAGCTTAGATGAGGGAGATATCATCGATTTAAAATCAACTCTTTTTTAGAAACTTTTTGTAATTTCGGGACAATTACATTGTGTGCGAGTCAAGAACCTATATGCACTTGAGGTACCATATGCATGCAAAGCTTTGAGGAGAAAGGCAGAAGTTAGAGACTTGGTGGTTTAGAGGGAGCATAAATTGCCTCTCAACATGCATCCTCATGAGAAGCAGTCTCAAAAGGTTGTGGAGTAGCTGCCACAATTGGAGAAGCAGAGAGGAGACCGAGTGGAAGCGTACTCCACTCAAGCAGAGACCTCCATGACGGGGAATTTTCGATCCAGATGGGAAGAGGGAGCAACCATACCTTGAGGTGCAAGGTGGGGTGATGTGTAGACATAATTCCAAGTTAAGAAATTTGGGCAAGGTCCATTGAGATGGCATGTCTCATGGATCGAACTTGGCTACGAGGAGCCCACAGTACAACAATGGTAGGAAGGATCAGTTAGATTGATGTAATCAGATGTCAGCAAGACGGAAATCAGAGTGACATATATCAAATACTGGAGCACAAATCAGAGTTAGCAATAGTTCAAAGGGCACAGATGCAGATGTCAGCAGCAGCGTAGAGAATCCAGTACTAGATAGGTGCAGTAGCTTGTAGTAGTCAGAAGACTTTAATGACAGATGCATTATACTGATTCAGTTGTTCGGAGGCTATTCAGTTTCAGGATTTGCAGGTGCAAACAACACTAGAGAAGTGTAGCATGCAGAACATTCCAAAGGTACCGGATGGGGATAGATTGAATTCCTTTCTTGTTGAGAGGGAGTGTTGAAATTTGCAACAAGAAACAGTGAAATTGGCAACTAGAAAGGACAAAAAAATGCATCCACACTGGTGAGGAATTTTGATGTACTAGGAGTGAGGAATGTGAGGCGTCTAATTTATTTTTCCCTTAAATAAATTGGACAATAAATTGTAATTTCATCTCATAACAACTTGTGTCAATTAACTAAGTCATGATGATTGACTTAGCTCAAGAAATTTGATTTAAGGTGATCGAGGTGGATATTGGTGGCCACCCACCTATTCCACTTGGGCCCTCGCCATTGTCTCTTTCAGTTTTTCAGTTTCCTTAATTATAGCACAATTTACTATTTTTGTAGCTTTTTCGGGTCCTGAACTTCCGGAGCCATTTTGAGGCCCCAAACAACGTTTTTTGGGCATGAAAGGTTTGGTGATTTCCTTGAAATCACATTAGTAGTTGTAGTCCTCGGAGAGATATTTCTAACAAGGTATCATGTGCATCAAACGAAGATCATATGACCAAGTTACGACCTGGGAAGTGGCTGCCCAACTAACCCCAACGCGGCCCATAAACTCTTGGTGTTACATCTCCTCGGGTTAGGGTTTTGGTTGTTTAGGGTTTTAACTTAATTCAAATAATAAAAAGACCCCTGATCCTTATTGTAAAACAGTTCAGAGGAACATAACTATCAGTTGTATTTATATAAAGTTTCCCATGTGAAATTATAAAGTCATTGGGATGCCATGATGGATTACGCAATCAAGGAAGGTTGATTTTCCTAATTAATATGGAGATAATTCCATAGGAATTACGTGAGCAAGGCAGGCTGAAGGAAGGCTGAGAATTGGCTAAGTACTAGACCGATTTTGCCTAGATCAGCAGGAGACAATTGGCAGAGTGTTGGAGAATCTCAAGAGAGATTAAGCATTGTATTGTTTCATGATTCCTTGAATTAATACAAAATAGAGATAGAGGGTTTTGAGCAGTTGCTTCCCCAGATACATCTTTTGTTGTGCGATTGATAACTTGTTTCTCTTACTTATATGTGATTGTGTGATCGTGTTTTGTTTCCACAAATTGTAGGAAGGATTAAATGTCTTGTTTTAGTACATTACAAGATCAAATTGAATCTCGTTGGTTAGATTTTCTACATGAAATAGAAGATAGGGTTGATACCATCTTACCTTGTGGTGGTTAGTAGGCCGCAAGGTTTGTGATAAATACCAACATAAATGGAGGAGGGCTTGCGCTATAATTTAAAGCCATAACAGAAGTCGACACAGGCGTAATATTGATTGAGTTAACCATAGTTTGAGGGTCGACATTGAGATCTGAAGTTTATGTCAAGATTCAGTCAAAGAAATGCCCAGAATCTATGGATCCATATGAGCTAGGTCGAGTCTCTTATGGAGGCAAGAGTCATGTTTTTTTTACATGTGGATAAGGTTTGTTCTACAACAGTTAGAAGTACATAAGTATAATGCCCTAGTTAGGACAGTTTCCTAGCATGTTTAGTTAAGGTATGCCCTTAAGACCGTGACAAATTTGTGTAGAAGAAGATGGGTTGTGACCCTTAGTGCGAGGTTTATTTATGCAATAAAGACCGAAGATTTGGAAGATGGTTTGTAGATTCAGTATGTATGGAGACAACAGATCCAAAGGAGGGTGGAACCTGAGCAGAAGATTGAGCATGCAGAAGAAATGTGCCATATGAAGAATGGATTGACCTACATAGGAGTTGATTTTGGTGGACTTTCCATAGAGTTTTAGACAAAGATCTGAATAAACCTATAAAAAATTAGTAAATGGACTGTTAGTGGCTGATTTGTGACCCTAGTTCAGTCATCTACAGATTGTTAGAAGTATAATAAGAGGAGTAGTTCATATTTTTTCATAGATTGGAAAACAAAGATGAAATTGTCGATACACAAGAACAATGATCTTGAGAGGACTCAAACCATTGTTAGGTGGCAGATTTGAAGAGCCCTAGATGAAGATAATATTGTGGGCCCTAGATCAGTAAAAAGAATTGACTGTGGTTGGGCAGATTGATGGTAGTCCAAGTACAGTTCGAGGGTTGTTAGGTTACTGTCAAAGAAGAGCCCTGACTCTTGTTCTAGTGAAGGACAACAAAATTGGTAGAAGGGCAGACATATAGGGCCTAAATATGTGCAGACTTTGAAGGAATAAAGTATCAGTCAAGTGGGCCAACCAACTAGCCCTACTTCACTATATTGTAGAGGATTGATTCAGTGAGAAGAAGGGAAACCTCCATAGCCCTGAACTTCTCATCTTGGTGCCTTAGTATGGCAAAAGTGGGCATACCAAAGAGTTTTTCACAAATGGAATTGTGAACAACTTGTTACCACTCAAACTAGTTGTGGACCTAAAAGGGGTTCCTAAGAGGGCAACTACTATGACAAGGGAAACGATGGAGGCTTAGCCCATTGTCACCGCAGATAAGGCTCCTTGCTCTTCATGGACTTTCACCGATGGGTGGAGTCCCGGTAGTTTAGGAAGTCACTTGTACAGTATAGGTCAATGAATAGGTGGGAAGTGACCCTCAAAACCCTTTCCCTAAGATAAAATAAAGAGTGGGACTTGCTTTCCTTTTAAGCAAGGGAATTTATCTTCTATGGAGAGAGGAAGGGGATTGAAGGGTTGAGGGAGAAGATAAGACTTATGAAGGAAGTTCTCAATCCCTAAAATCCTTTGGGAACTTGGATTCCCAAATGGTCCTTGATGAAAGGCCTTTGACACCAAATGGAACCACACGGGGCCAAGTGTACCCAACCCAGGTTCGGGGATGGAATTTAGCAACCAATGATGTTCCTATCCTAGACAAGGTGATGGGAAAGGATCAGACATGAGTTTTTACTTCGATAGGTCAAATTGATCCTACTAGGTTCTATCCTTGGGAACACCTAGGAAAAACTTGATCCTAGAGCTAGGGCTTGAGGTATCCAAAGATTCCACCATCGGAATTGGCCCAAGTTCTGAGGAGAGTGAGGGCACCCAGCAACACAACTACCTCTAGGAGATAGAAGTTTTCCTCTAGCTAGATTCATGGGAAATTTTTGCCCTAGGTGACCTAATGGGGCTAGACCTAGGGAATGTGAAAATTTCTTAATCTAAGAAACCCTACTACAGTATCTTGATTTACTTCTCCTACTTGAATTAAGTTACAAGTTAATTTATGAAATATTCAATAAATTAGTGAAGTAAATAGTAAATACAACTAGCCACCTACACATACAGATCAAATACTGAATAACATGCTCATAGACAAAGTGACACACAGATTTTCTGGACAACTGTCCTCGGAAAAAACCCAATGCGGGAAAACCGATGCAGCTAGCTCTGGAGGGTTTTCATTATTATGCAGCTTCTAAGTACAATAATCCTGGGCACCAAAACTGGTTCACCCAACAGAGAAATAAAAACGGTAGTAATACGCTGCTCTGAATCCCTCTACGTCAGCTTGACTAGCTTGCGTCGACCTCTACGCTGTTCAGTAAGGTCCTGCGTCACACCTGAAGGGCTTACACTGCCCCTGCGCTGCCTTGACTGGGCCTGCGTCAGCCCTGCGTGGCTCCTACTGCCTCTGTGTTGCCCCTGCTGGGCTCTGGCTGGACTGCGTGGCTCCTGCTGCCCCTGCTGCTCTAGCTGGCTGGAATGCTTAAGCAGAAAAAGAATAGGTAAGAAAGAAGGCACTAGCCAAAGGTAATGCATAACAATCATAAAAATTGAAGAAATGAAATGAAGATATATCAATGTCCACAAATAATTGAAATAGCTCAATGGGACTAGAGAGTAAAAGCTTTGACAACAACAATAAGTGCTTATAGCATCAGCTAAGAGAATAGAGGAGACTATTTCATGAGGTTAAAATGGTGTATAATTGTTGGCACAGGAAAACTATAGAATTGTTAGAGTAATTCTTTACAGGTACCATTAGTTGGTGATCATCGATAATCATTTCATTTCATCAAATACCTTGATGAATGGGCTTACAAGCTATTTGCGTAGACAAACCCCACAGAAGTTGTGTGATGGAAAAAATATTCACACTATATTGAAGAAAACACATAGAAAATAAGGATGACATATCAAATGGGGCAAGAAACAATAGAGAGATAGACATAAAAAAAAGTTAAAATGCTCATGATAATATGGGCATCTAATTTCAATGGTCTCTTTGTGTGAAGGCCACATCAAATTCTAAAATAGCAGAGAGGGTTGAGACCCTGTCCTGTGGTGGTTACTAGGCCGCAAGGTCTGTGGTAAATACCAACACAAATGAAGGAGGGCATGCACTAGAATTTAGGGCTAGAACAGAAGTAGCTGCAAGCATAATATTGATTGAGGTAACCCTAGTTTGAGGGTCGTAGAGAACTTAAGTTCAAGTCAAGATTCAGTCAAATAAATGCCCAGAATCTACAGATCCATATGACCTAGGCCTAGTCTCTTAAGGAGGAAAGATTTTTTGTTTTTTCCGTGGGTGGATAGTGTCTGTTCTAAAGAAATTAGAAAAAAAGTATAATTCCCTAGTTATGGTGGTTTCCTAGCATGTTTAGTCCATAAGGTATGCCCTTAAGACTGTGACAAATCTGCATAGAAGAAGAGGGGTTGTGACCCTTAGAGTGAGGTTTATCTCTGCAATATAAACTGGACTGTCCATAGAGTTTTGGACAGAGATATGATGCAACCTATAAAAATTATTCAATGGATAATTAGTGGATTATTTGTGACCCAAGTTCAATCATATACAAATTGTTAGAAGGAAGATAAGAGGAGTAGTTCAGATCTATTCATAGACTAGACAAAAAATAAATTGGTACACAAGAACAATGATTTTGGGAGGAATCAGATCATTGTTAGGTGGAAAATTTGAAGAGCCCTAGATGAGGGCAGTGTCGTGGGCCCTAGACTAATAAAAGGATTGATTGTGGTTGGGAAAATTGATGGAAGTCTAAGTACAGTTGGAGGGTTTTTAGGTGACTGTCAAAGAAGAGCCCTAAGTTATATACTTGTGAAGCAAAACAAGATTGGTAGAAGGGCAGGTGTATTGCATATAACGATGTGCAAACTTTGAAGGACTAAAGTAGCAGTCAAGTGGGCCAACCAACTATACCTAGTTCAATGTATTGCAGAGGATTGATTTAGTGAGAAGAAGGGAAAACTCCATAACCCTATACTTTTCATCATGGAGTAGTTGTATGGAAAAAGTGGGCAGACCAAAGAGATGTTCACAAACGGATTTGTGAACAACTGATCAAAGACCCTAAGTGTTGCTGAACTTGAAGGAAAAAGGAGGTAGCTAGACGACATAGTTTTTTTAGCTGAGTTCAGTAAACTAAAGGAGTTGAGCTCATTGATAGAGGGAGATTAAGGATTTTCAGAATGGGAGGCAAGAGGACCTTCCATATGTGTTCAGGACACGTGGACTGAAAGGGTTGTGTGTGGCCACCATCAACAAGTAGGTCAAATGTTGTATTGTTCATAGATTGGTTTTCAAAGGACTAACACGAAGCCCTAGTTGTATTCCTTGTATCAATGTGATTGTAAAGGGTCATGATCCCTGGTACAGGAGCTCTAGCCTGTTGTATTATAGTTTGTAATATAATGAAGAAGGTTTAAAAAAGTTGAAAATTTTCATGTGCACTAGTTGATTCCCTGATGTGTGTATATTTCGTTGTGCACTAAAGTAGATATGTTGTGGCACTTGAGTGTGTTTGAATCAAAGATTCTAAGAACAAACCAAAATTCTCATGTGTCGTGAAAATTCAACATATGCCTTGTTCACTTCAGAACTACCTATAAGTCATCCTATGCTACTCATGTCCAATCTCAACTCATGCCACTTAACAAGTTACCAATGCAAGGCTCACATTCAACCGTGGTAGTAAAACAACTTAGCAACGCAATTTACATATTTACATGACATATCACATGGAGAATCTTAAAATTTCTTGGCACTATGTGGCGCATGTTAGTATCCCCTGCATTCCTTGGCATTTGGCACTCCCTAACACACACTACCACTCCCTGACATACCCTGGAACTTGAGCATGCCTTAGCACTAGCTAACATATAACCTTGTCACTCCTTCCTTAGCACACCTACAACTCACAGATATTCCCAATCACACACTCTTATTCGTTCATTTCCATGCATTTTGAACTATTTGTCTTTTGTGTTTCCATGGCACTCACTAACACTCCCTGACATGCATTGACACACCCTAGCACTTGGCACATATTGGCATGCTGCCCTGGAACTCTAGCATTCCTTGGAACTACCTAGCATACCTTGTCACTCCCTCCTTAGGACACCTAGAACTCACTGACACTCCCTGACACACATTCTTATTCATTCATTTCCATGCATTTCAAACTAGTGCTCCCTTGTGTTTCCCTAGCACTCCCAAACACTCCCTGGCATGCATTGACACACCCTGACACCTGACACATCTTGGCATGTTTCCATCGACTCTAGCATGCCTTAACAATGCCTAACTTACCTTTTTACTCCCTCCTTAACACACCTAGAACTCACTGACACTTCCTGTCACAAACTGTTATTCATTCTTTTCCATGCATTAATTTGACCTAGTTCTCCCTTTTGTCTCCCTAACACTTCCTAGCATACGTTGGCACACCCTAGAACCTAACTATTGGATTTATGTCTTACACTAACATGCCAACTCAATTATGTGCCTTACCCCTTCGAATAGACTCCAATAGTAACCAAAGGATCATGTCTTAGGAGTCTTCAATGCCTAAAAAAATGCTCGACACAATACTCAAGAATTTGTTGCTATTCACTAAAGAAGGAGGCTAGTTGTGTTTGCATCCCTTCCTTTCACAAATATTCCCATTGACCATGTGACATGACCTATTATCATCACATTAAAAATAGTTTGAATAGGTGGCGAAAGGGCCAAGGCGCTCCTTACTCATGTTGCAAGGGGAAACACCCTATAATTCTAGTAGTTGCTATAAATACCCCCCTTTTATCTAAATCCTTTGCACTTGCATTATAATCTACAAGGGTAGGTTCATACAAATTAGTGTGCTATCATACCACGAGAAATTTTATGAAGGCTCTTTAACATAAAATAAGATTTCATTGCATTTCTTTCACAAAAAGCAAAACACTTCAACATGAACAACAACCAAAGAAGAATGAAACTCTATGGCCTATGGAAGATGTTTTCCTAACAAGATTGCATTCCATATAATACCAACAAGGGTCACTAGCAACATAAAGACGTTGCCCAGGGCCATCTAGATTTGGCTAGGGAAAAAACTAGAACACACGTTTTAGGGTTCAAACTCATCTACAGTGGGAGCACCATGAGTTCTAAACTCTCAAGTATATTAATACTCTGCTTACAAGTATACCCCCCATCATTGGTGATTATACAAAAAAGACTATCTATGGCCTTACCATCAATTTTCATAGGGTTCACCAAAGGGAGACGTGGGTTTTTTTTGACAAAATAGTTTGTTCAAATAACCATCAAGATAAGGTTAAAATAAAGCCACGTGGAATATATATTAGGCTCATGTTTCATGAACATTATAGAACAACCCCGTTTTCAATCTCACCACCAATATTTAGGTGATTGAGTTATTAACATAAAAATGAGATCAATTGAATCAATTTATAAACTTGTTACAAGATAATATTATTAGAGTTAGCTAACATGTATGTAAGCTTGAACCACTACCATGGAAACTAAACCCTTAGATGCTAATTTAGGTACACAAAAACATTTATTTGAAATGAATAATTCTCAATGATATTAGTGGAAATAAAGTGATATTAGTTTATCTAAAATTAAGTGAAAGTCATGGTGACAATTGATTTCTCCAAAATTCTAGTGGAAAGTGATAATATGAACAAAATTCCAATAAACTTTTCACCAAAACATCAGTTTTGAGAGTCTCCAAATTAAATAAAAAATAACCTAAAACCTACTATATGAATGGAAAGTATCTCATACTTCTATCAAGATAGAACTTTTTCAATTTATATAGGATACATTTGTTTCCCATAATGAAATGCGTTTTCTTCCATAAATTTTAATCAAAATATAATTAAATTCAATTTTACATTAATGGAATGATGAATTTTGTCTATATGTTTTATGGATTCATTATCTGGCCAACATCATTTCGAGCTAACCCAACCTAAAAGGCAAAGTAACTAATACCTCAGGGTCACATCAAAAACCCAAGTGAGCGAGGGAAAGACAAATTTCTTAGGCAAAAGCGTAAATCTTCATATCAATTCGGTCATTTAAATTCCATCCGTGAGAAAAACCCCGTTCCTGGAAAAATGTCAACAGATGTTCCTCTACTTGCAATAGAATAGTGTGGCAACTACTCGTAGGGGTTTTGTCGCTATAGTGCACCCAAAAACACTGGCTATTCGTCCAAGGTTGAGCCAGCTTTGGCATGAACTTCCCTATTCAGATGTCAGTCAGTCGAATCGAGTAACCTGGAAAATAAAGGGAGGGGAATACAGATTCATGAGGGTTGCTGATGGGTAAACTCAATAACCTTCCTACGATTTCTAATGCTAATATGCTGTACCGTCCCACATAAGAACTCTCTCCGCCATCGCACATTGAAGCTAGATCTTTACAGGGAAACTTCCGGTAAAGTCCCACAATTCTTATTTATTAAGGGGGTCGGGGCAATAAATGGTAAAATGAAACTTCTTCGGTTGGTCATCAGTGAATGTTCATCACCAGAGCTCAAAATCATCAAGAGAAGACTTATCATCATCATCTTCAATGGATCCCTTGCTTCTCATCCCGAATCTTCGTTACAATGCTCTCAGAGTACCCTGCATGCACCTGAAGGTGCCCTCCTTTTCGCTGCACTCAGCCATGAGTGTCTTCTCCCTCGTCTTGGCCACCTATTTCTTGGTGGTCTCTGGCTTCATCTACGATGTCATCGTCAAGCCACCAGGCTTTGGCAGCGTGCAGGATCCTGTCACAGGAACATAAAACCAGTGGTGTTCCTCTCCGAAACAGTGAACGGGCAATATATTATCGAAGGGATCTCATCAAGGTTTATGTTATTGCTTGGTGGGGTGAGGATAATTTTGCTGTACTTGGCCCTGGACAAACACAGAGCGAGGATCAAGGTCTCTTTTGCGGTGGTCGGGGTTTTTTCTTTGGCGATTGCTTATATCACAAGTAAGCTAATCATTCGCATCAAAATTCCATCTTGTTTACGTTAATCGGGGTTATAAATAGCGAATATAGACGTTTTAGGTCTATTGCTAGTTTAGTGAAACCAAAAAAACCATTTTTCAGTGGCCAAAGGCATGAGTAGTACAACCTCCAAAGTAATCTGTCAGTGACAAAAACCACTTTGAGACCAAACATCAAAACTGTTATGTCCGCGCAACCTGGAATGAGAACTGATATATATACCGATCTGTTCATAATAAGTCCAATCTGGCAGTGAATAAAAATCAACAGCTGACGTTGGTGACCTAAATATTTGCATAAAAAGTCAAATATCTGACAAACTGTTCAAAAAAGGATGGAGAAATATAATCTGTAGTCTGATACAGAGGGGAAAAACAGAGCATTGGATATCTATAAAAGAGTCGCGCTGGAAATTTGGACTGTCCCATTCATATGTTCCATGACCTGCATGAACCTCTATCTGGATGATTGATCAGTTATCTGGATGATCACTGAGATAGACTAAAGTCCCACTACACAACTAGCCTTCCACTAGTTCCTCCAATAGTTAAAACTAGTTTAACTGAAAACAACTTGAAATAATTGACCTTGATTGCTACAAATTAGCAATCACACATGCTTAACTGAATTCCAACTCCTCTAACTCAAATTTACTAAGCTAAATTAGTGACAAGATCCATGTCATCTTAGTTAAACTGCCTCCAAGTTGTCCATTGATGTGGAAATTCGATCTTTCTCAATTTGACCAAGGCAAAGTCAAATTGAGATTTTCTTGCTGCATTTTTCAACAGTAGGTATTTTCCTACTCTAGATAATGTTTTCCCTCAACCAAGAATGGTAGAAATTTTTTTTTTTGTTGTTGTTGATCGCTTCCTTTGGACGAGAATTTTGGCACCCTATAAGAAGATTGTCAAAACAAAATCAACTCATAAGCTCTTCTTGGAGCATATTTTGGTTCATTTTGGGTTGCCAAAGACCATATTTCTTGATAGGGATAGTAGGTTCCTCAGTATTTTCTGGTTTAACCTTTGGTCCATGATGGACATCAAGCTTTACCAAGTCGATTGCCTTCCATCCCTAGATTGATAAATAAAAAGTACTCGATATGATCATTGTAGATGTCCTTAGAGTATACAATTGTGAGGATCCCCATACACATGTTGAAAGCCTTCCTTATTTTCAACAGAAATTATACATAGCTCTTCATATTTCTATTACCCACAAGCCTTTTCAGGTGTTCTTGGTGTCCCAACAATTGACACAAATTGACGTAGCTGTATTCATGGAATAAGACATGAAGATACCTCCCATACTTAGAACGAGGTGAGCAATGCAACCAATTTTGAGGAATGTATTTAACAAATTCAATAATGAGTTCATGATATTTTATAGAAAGTTTCCAACTCCAAGTACAGGTAGATACACAACCCATTCGGTTCCACATAAGTTTTAGGTTAGGGACGAGTTATGGTTGCACTTGCATAAAGAGCAATCAACGAACTCCCAGAAGAAGCACATACCATTTTGATACGAGCCTTACACCATCACCAAGGCTATGGGTGAGAATTCATTTGAGGATAGTCATAGGATGATTTATATTACTTCAAACGTATATGTTAGGATGATTTATGCTTGATGGGGTGCATGTCTAGAAAGAGTTCCTTTAAGAGAATGAAAAATGTGATCGCACCATTACTTATATAAATAATTGTGATATCTACTCGAATGACATTAGGTAACTTCATAAGAGATTTTAAAAGTGACATTTTTAAGGTTTGTTTTATATCAATGTATGTGGATCATTATGTTTTTTTTCCAAAGCATTTACACATGACTAAATTTTTTAAATAGTACATCACTCTAATATTATTTCTCTTACATGCTCCTAGGTTATAATTCAAAGCATCATAGGTACTAAAATTCATGAAACTCTTGTTTTTTTCTCTAAATAACTAAAAACCCCAAGTGTGCTACTCTTAATATTCAAACTTGCACTATTGTTAAGTGTTAAATTTGGACAACTAGGTCCAAACTCCATCTTGTGATGCTCAGATGAAGATTTCAATATTTTTATTGGATTCCTCTTTCAGAGAGGTGTAAAATCGATCTAAAATTGATTTTAATCTAAGAATAACATTTATTTTTAATTTACTATTTATAATAAATTTAAGTGCAGGTCGACCTTAAGGTTTTTACCCCTAGCAGATGTGTCACACACCTCTCATGATTGGTATTTATAGGGTCAACGTTGGAGCATTTTTCCACTCATCTCATCACTCATCTCCTCCTCTTATATGAGCATCTGAGAAGCAGGTTCATCTCACACATGGGAAATAAGATCGAAGTTTACCGCAGCAAGAAGGTCGAAGTTTACCACAGCAAGAAGGACGAAATTCACTGCAGCCAGAAATCTGCGGTTAGGGTTTTTGGGGAAGTTTGACCAGCGTTGACTTTGGTCAACGCATGATCCGATTGGGCTGAATTTTCGAGGAGACTTCGATCTAAGGAGGCCGTACTCTTTGGCACAGAAATCGAAGTCAAAGGTTGACCAGAAGTTGAGCTGCATTGACTTTTAGTGCTGCTGCCCTGCATTGCCTTTTTTGGGCAGTGTTGACTTTTTTGAGGTTGACTTTTGAGTTGACCATGTGAATGTTTTGAGGACTGTTGTGACACATGTTGGGTTGGCTGATCATGAAGTCTTTGCTGGTCGAAGCTTCCTGTTGACCGCCGTAACGCACCATCACCTTTATCTGTTTTTGACTTGTCTTCTAAAGGATCACTGGTATGTTCTATCTGCATTTTACTTGTAAATTCATGTGATTGCTGTTGATAAAAGTAAAGTTGCATAAAGCATAGAAAATCTACATAAATTTACATGGTATCAGAGGTGAGGTGAAGACAAGCCCTAACTTATAGCAATCACAAAAAGAGAAAAATGGGCTCCACAAGTTATGGCTTCAAGGAGGATGACAAGCTGACTGGAAGGGATGACTTCCATGCTTGGAAGATGATATTAGATCTCAAATTAGAAGACCATGATCTCATGGACTATGTACTAGGTAAGATACAAGAACCTCCATCTAATGCTATTTCTGCTGCCAAAACCATGTATAAGAAGGGGGAGATCAAAGCAAAGCTAATGATCAGGGAATCCATACATAAAAGTCTGGTTGCCTACATATCTGAGCTAGGCACATCTAAAGAGATGTATGATAAGCTGATACAAATGTTCAAAGTAAAAAATTCAAACCAGGTGCTATTCTTCAAGAATCAATTGAAGAATCTGAAGAAAGGTAGGGATGAGTCTATCCAATCATACTTTCTGAAGCTGACCGAGATCAAGAACAATTTGCTGGCTATTGGAGAGACAATAGCTGATCGAGATATGGTACTCACTACACTTGGAGGGCTCCCATCCGAATGGCATGTGTTCAACACTACCATTCTCAATAATAATGTGATACCCGACTTTAACGAGGTACTGTCGAGATGCGTTCAAGAAGAGACAAGAATGAAGGAGTATGAAAATGAAGGGAATGCTGCCTACACTGCTCATTCTAGAAAGAAGAACTTTGGTGGTCCAAAGATCAAAGGAAGAGCAGGGGCACAAGGAAAGAAGGGCAAGGGTTACACTTGTCATAGGCCAGGTCACTATGCTAGAGAATGTCCTTTCAAGAAGGATTCTCCCGATGGTGATGACAATCAAAGGAACAACAGGTTCAAGGGAAAGAGGAAGGCTCCCTTTGGCAAAAATGATCAAGCTTTCAAAAGGTCAAGAAATTCCAGGTATGAGGAATCAAATGTTGTTGATACAAGAAATGAATCCATTTTTGTATCTGCCCTCTCTACTGCATCTCCACCCGACACTATGGATGTCTGGTTGATAGATATTGGTGCCTCAAGGCACATTACTAGGTTCAAGGAAGCACTCTCTGATATGGTTGAGAAGGATACTAATATGGAAATTATCCTTGGAGATAATGCCTCATATCCCATGAAAGGGACAAGGACTGTGACCCTCCACTTGTCTCAAGGTCAAGTCCACCGCTTGCAGGATGTACTCTATGTACCTAACTTGAATAAGAACCTTGTGTCTATATCGGCCATGGAAGACAAAGGTTTCAATGTGGCATTCACTGATGGAAAGGCGCGCATGTGGAAGAAGAGCTTCAAGGAAGCTATCACGTTTGGGTCTAGAATTGGTACACTCTACTAGGTTGGAGGAAGTCCACTGGGAGCAATGACATGAGATGCTATCTGACAGACCGATAATGGCACTGAATATGAGTCGAACGAGTTCAAGAACTTTTGCAGAGGAGCATGCATCAAGAGGGAGACCACAATGTTTGTGGGCTACAACGAAACTTTGAAGGCCTATAGATTTTATGTGCCTGATCAAAGGGAAGTGGAGATATGCCACGATGTCACCTTTGATGAAGATGCTTCCTTGGGGAAAGTAGTCAATCTTCTAAGATCTGAGGAAGATCATGAAGCAAGGCCTGCAAATCAAGAGGAACCGAAGGATGAGATGATGCCTGATATTGAAGGACCGATGGACCCGATTGATCCACCTCCTTCACTGGGAAAGAGACCATCATGGCTCAGGGACACTCTTGAGGATGCTGAGGGACATATGGCCCCAAGGGGGACATTCCATGAAAGCAAGAAGTCGAGTAGATACCAAGGGTATCTAGCAGACATGAGTACTATTGAACAGTCTAAGCCTAGATATTTTGAGGAAGCCGTAAAGCATCAAGTCTGGAAGGATGCTATGCACGAAGAGTATGAGTCCATAATGAAGAATGATGTCTGGGATGTGGTTCCAAGACTGGAGGACAATGCATTTGTCACCTCGAAATGGCTCTACAAGATCAAGCATGGATCTGATGAAAGTGTTGAAAAGTTCAAGGCAAGATTCATTGCCTGTGGCTTCTCTCAAAAAAGAGGCATAGACTATGATGACATATTTGCACCTGTGACCACCATCCGATCTATCATAGCCCTTGCTGCTACGCAAGGATGGAGTCTTCATTAGATGGATGTGAAGACCGCATTTCTGCATGGTGCGATAAAGGAAGAGGTGTATGTGGAGCAACCTCTGGGGTTCGACGTCCAGGATCAGGACACCCATGTCTGCAGGTTGAAGAAAACCCTCTATGGGTTGAAGGAAGCACCTAGAGCTTGGTACGAGAGGATAGATAGCTACCTGATGAAGCTGGGCTTCACTCATAGTAATGTTGATCCGAACCTTTACTTCAAGGTTGATAGGGGGAAGCCTCTCATTTTGGTGTTGTATGTGGATGACCTCTTCCTGACAGGTGCTGACCCTCTTATTCATTAGTGCAAGAGGGAGCTTGCTGCTGAGTTCGAGATGAAGGACCTAGGGTTGATGCACTATTTCCAAGGCCTAGAGGTTTGGCAGAGACCTGGCAAGATTTTCCTTTCTCAAGGAAAATACATTGTGAAGCTTCTGGAAAGATTTAGTATGGTGGACTATAAGTCTGTGTCGACACCGATGGAGCTCAACATTAAGAAGTTGAGTGGCAGCGCTGTTGGGTGCGTCTTAGCAAATCCTACTAAGTATCATCAACTCGTAGGGGCCCTGATGTTCTTAGTGAACACCCGTCCAGATATATGTTTTGCAGTGAACACTTTGAGTCAACAGATGGTTGAGCCTCATCACTTTCACTAGGTTGGTGCCAGGAATCTTCTGAGATACCTTCGGGGCACGATAAACCATGGGCTGAGATACACTGCCGGGAGCGTGACACTCCGTGGATATACTGATGCCGACTGGGCTGGCAGTGTGGTGGATCGTAAGAGCACATCGGGATGTTGCTTCAATCTTGGTTCTGCTTCGATTTCATGGATGAGTAGGAAGCAGAAGTCGGTGGCTTTGAGCACCGCAGAGGCCGAATACATTGCAGCAAGTATGGCCTGTTGTGAAGCAGTTTGGTTGCGAAAGCTCTTTAGTGAGCTATTTGGACATGTGCTAGATACCACCGTGATACTTTGTGATAACCAGAGTGGGATTCGCTTGACCGAGAATCCTGTGTTCCACGACCGATCCAAGCATATTGATATCAGGTACCATTTCATCCGGGATATGGTACAACGAGGCGTCGTAAGGCTCGATCATATAGGAACTGATGAGCAGGTCGCGGATATTCTCACTAAGCCCCTGGGGAAGGTCAAGTTCCTAACCTTTCGTGAGAATCTTGGTATCGTGGAACAACCCTATGATGTGGGTCCCATTGGACGATGAGCTCTGGGAGCTCTGGGGGGCTTTGGGGATAGCTTCTCGGAGCTATAAGCACTCACGGGGCTAGGCTTGCCGAACCTTGTGGTGCTTCTGCCCCACCGTTGTGATTATTGAGTTGGTTCACCTCTCATTATCTGTGCCCCGTATGCATCCTACCCATTGAGTTTAGGGCTCATGGGAAGTACCTCTCATTTGGCCAATGAGGTGGGAAAAGCTAGAGACTAGTAGCAAAGACTGATGGACGCATCAGAGATTGCCGTACTCTCTATCTAGGATGGCACGGTCCAACCACTTGATCTGGGATCAAGTATAGTGAGGTTTCGGACCTCCAACTGACTTTGGGTCAAGTAAACCAACCTCGGGTTGGGATGAGACTCTTTGAGTCTAATAGAGGTTTTGGACCTCTAGGCTGAATCTGTCAGCCGAGGGATGATGTCTTTGTGACTGATCCACTATTGTTCTGAAATAAAGAGGCCAACAAAGCAAGTTATGGTGGGATGACCCACGATGTTTGATTGCACTAGTGGATGGAGTTCTCCCTAATTGAGAGGGAGTGTTAAATTTGGACAACTAGGTCCAAACTCCATCTTGTGATGCTCAGATGAAGATTCCAATATTTGTATTGGATTCCTCTTTCAGAGAGATGTAAAATCGATCTAAAATTGATTTTAATTCGATGAGCAGAACATTTATTTTGAATTATTATTTATAATAAATTTAAGTGTAGGTCGGCCTTAAGGTTTTTACCCCCAGCAGATGTGTCACACACCTCTCATGATTGGTATTTATAGGGTCAACGTTGGAGCATTTTTCCACTCATCTCATCACTCATCTCCTCCTCTTATACGAGCATCTGAGAAGCAGGTTCATCTCACACGTGGGAAAGAATATCGAAGTTTACCACAGCAAGAAGGACGAAATTCACTACAGCCAGAAATCTTCGGTTAGGGTTTCCGGGGAAGTTTGACCAGCGTTGACTTTGGTCAACGCATGGTCCGATTGGGCTGAATTTGGGAGGAGACTTCGATCTAAGGAGGCCGTACTCTTTGGCACAGAAATCGAAGTCAAAGGTTGACCAAAAGTTGAGCTGCGTTTACTTTTAGTGTTGCTGCCCTGTGTTGCCTTTTCTGGGCAGCGTTGACTTTTCTGAGGTTGACTTCTGAGTTGACCGTGTGACTGTTTTGAGGGCTGTTGTGACAAATGCTGGGTTGGCTGACCATGAAGTCTTTGTTGGTTGAAGCATCCTGTTGACCGCGGTAATGCACCATCACCTTTATCAGTTTCTGACTTGTCTTCTAAAGGATCACTAGTATGTTCTATCTGCATTTTACTTGTAAATTCATGTGATTGTTGTTGATAAAAGTAAAGTTGCATCAAGCATAGAACATCTACATAAATTTACATTAAGACTAATTCCTCTAATTGTCATTGTTCATCCATAAGTAAGCTAACTACGAGGTGGACTTGAACCATTATTAACACGCTAGTGTAGTGCTACTTAATTGTGTTTAAGAAGCATAAGGGGCAGGGTTGGTACAAGGCCAACTTTGCTATCGTCTAATGCCATGCCCACTACTACGTTTTCATCCTCTTTTGGCCTTAGGATATGGTTTCCCATTAGTTCATTTGATTCTTTCTCATCCACAATCTCATCCTACATTGCATCCAACCTGCTACTTTGTAATCACATATCTCTCGTAACCCCTCTCCAGTGTGTTCATTAGACCTCATTGATGTGCCTTGACTACTACTCTTTATTGAGCTATATTTTATCATCAACCCTTTGTTTCACAACCATCCGCTCGCCAACTCACCTTTCCCATTGAAATTCTCCAACTCTCTCATCCTCACTTCACTACTCTCTTCCTCGTTAATCTCATTTTGAACTCCTCATTGCCTTCTTCATTTGCTCACATCTAGTTCAACCACCACTCATTAGTTATCTCTACTTCCTCAAAACTTATTCAACTTGCTCTTTAGCTTTTGTGTCCTTCATGATCATTTAATCCTTTGAGCTATCCTATTTTCCAACCCCATTATAACCCATTACTTAATACAAAGTTATACACCACCATGATGAAAATGTCAATAGGAAATAACTTTTCCTTCGTTAACAATTCTTGTACGGTTTGTATTCACTAATGTCTCTCAAAACCCCTTCTCCTTAGCTTTTGAGTACAACTAGTAAAATTCATGGGATTTATGTTTTTCGAATATCAATTTTTTTCGTTTCCCTCCCTCTATTTCCCTCGTTGCAGGGTTTTTCCAGGAAAGGAGGAGGAAGGGCACGTCCATGCTGCAGTAGGTCTGATCCGATACACTTGATTGAACTCAAGAAATTGGATTCACAGTGCATAATCGTGGTGATTTCATTTTACATATGGAATTTTCAGTTGAACTCAGGAAATTGGATTCCTGGTGTCTCCAATCGTTCAAAATTCATTTTATAGAAGGAATCTATCACTTAAAAACTCTCTAGACCAGCCCAATGAGGCACTCAAGGGGTTGTATGTTCAAGATTTCACAGAGGAAGACGAAGCTAAAGGCATGGGCGATAATATGTTGAAGATTCTGTTGATTCTCCTCTGTTCACGAGCTATTCCTACAGAAAACATGCCATCTTGCAGCATGTCTACCATGCCCAGAATTCAAAAGTTGATGCTAAGCCAAATGAAATGGTAATTGTCCAACACGTTTTAGCGATTTGTAAGAACCGTGGGATAACTATCACCAACCAGTGAATTGATACCGATTAGAAAGAATTTATGCACATTTTAAACCCTTTTGCGATTACAACCTGAGATGTCATTGGTGTGGGTGCCTCTGCTACTTTGCTGGTATTTAACAATGAATTGGGATTCACCAACCGCAACATAGAATCTCCAACGATCTACCAAGAAGGGCAAAAGACAAGGAGGCTACATTGGCGATAAAGGTATTCATTTCTTAAAACCTGTACTCATAAAACAAAAGGAAATTGGGGTGATAGGGAGGTTTTTCAATCCTTGACTATCTACTGTTTAGATCAAATGTAATATCTATTTCTAAATTTGCAGAGACTGGGTTTAAAAACTTCGGGCTGGCGCCCTTGCAGTTTACACCCTGGCTGCTTGATCTGCTTACGCTGGTGGATCAACTTCAATTGCTGAATCAACGAATTCAATTGAATTTCCATCTTGATCCGTTGCGGGTGAACCTGCTTATGGCTATAGAACAAGGAGGGGCGCGCCTGGAACCGTTACTTGCACGGGAATGGGCGTTTATGCTACTGGTACTTGATAAGATGTGGGGTAACCTGGTGAAAGTGAATTGACTCAATCAACTCGATCAACTGCAATGACTGGACTGGGTTTAAAAACTTCGGGGAATGGCTGCTCATATGCAACATGTTATGAAAACAATATAAATTGGGGTGATCGGGAGCTTTTTCTAGCCCTGACTGTTAAGATAAAATTTGCACTAGGTATCTAAATTTGAAGAGTTTTGCTTTAACTACTTTGGCTCATGGTTGTTTAGGTGAAATACAGTATTAGCTGAGATAACATCAGATGAGCTCATATACGATACAAATTATATATGTTGAATAAAAGAATTTGGACTTTTGGACCTATAGAATTGGTTTACAAATTGGATGCAAATATGTTTCCAATTTTTCTTGTTAGTTGTTTTGAAGAAAATTATTCATATTGATAATATCCTTGCATTAATATGTATGAACTGAATTCCTGTGTATACAAGTTTAGACCTTTTTGATCCGTCCATTAAATAGTTAGAAAAGATAGAGTTTTAAAAACAAAGGTAGCTGTCTAGTTAGTCTAGATACTAGAACATGCAATTTCCATTGTAAGAGATGGCAAGTCTTCATGATCAGTCATATTTACTATTGAAATTTCACTTTAATGGATGTGCACTATTCTAAAATGCAAATTGTGCAATGCTATGTAAGTAGAGTTGGATTTGTTTCTTAGTTGCAATCAATATGCAGTCATGTTGTTGTCCTATACTACTTGAGATGAAACATTGCTTGGACAATGGCATTCGTGGAATTCAGTATAAATTGACAAAGTAACTGAATATGCAACAGAGTTATTTTCTGTGGAAAAACTTCAAAGAAAATGACCATTCTTTTAGAAATGGATCAGGACAATGCATGTGTGAATGTTTATAATGAAAAAAATGGTACAATAATCAATGCGAGGGCTTGTTCAGGACTTGGGAGATGTTTGAAATGTAAATTTTGGGCTTCACTGCTCTTTTGTGTTAGTATGCCTGTATGTGATTGAGGCATGATTGACCTAATCGATGGAAAGGAAAGTGGAAATTTTCAAGTTACAATTATATGGATATAGTTTCTTATGTTATAGGGAAGCACTTCATTTTCCTTTATCTGTGTACCTGGAAACATGTCTGATTTCATAGGAAAAATCAAATCTTAAAGGTAAGACTGTTGTCATTATCTAGTGATTCAATTAGAGTGAGGCGTGACTTAAGATCAGTGATTCAATAATTTGCATTATAAGTTAGTCTAGATACTAGAACATGCAATTTCCATTGTAAGAGATGGCAAGTCTTCATGATGAGTCATATTTACTATTGAACTTGCACTTTAATGGATGTGCAATATTCTAAAATGCAAATTGTGCAATGCTATGTAAGTAGAGTTGGATTTGTTTCTTAGTTGCAATCAATATGCAGTCATGTTGTTGTCCTATACTACTTGAGATGAAACATTGCTTGGACAATGGCATTCGTGGAATTCAATATAAATTGACAAAGTAACTGAATATGCAACAGAGTTATTTTCTGTGGAAAAACTTCAAAGAAAATGACCATTCTTTTAGAAATGGATCAGGACAATGCATGTGTGAATGTTTATAATGAAAAAAATGGTACAATAATCAGTGTGAGGGCTTGTTCAGGACTTGGGAGATGTTTGAAATGTAAATTTTGGGCTTCACTGCTCTTTTGTGTTAGTATGCATGTATGTGATTTTGGCATGATTGACCTAATCGATGGAAAGGAAAGTGGAAATTTTCAAGTTACAGTTATATGGATATAGTTTCTTATGTTATAGGGAAGGACTTCATTTCCTTTATCTGTGTACCTGGAAACGTGTGTCTGATTTCATAGGAAAAATCAAATCTTAAAGGTAAGACTGTTGTCATTATATCGTGATTCAATTGGAGTGAGGTGTGACTTAAGATCAGTGATTCAATAATTTGCATTATAAGTTAGTCTAGATACTAGAACATGCAATTTCCATTGTAAGAGATGGAAAGTCTTCATGATGAGTCATATTTACTATTGAACTCGCACTTTAATGGATGCGCACTATTCTAAAATGCAAATTGTGCAATGCTATGTAAGTAGAGATGGATTTTTTTCTTAGTTGCAATCAATATGCATTCATGTTGTTGTCCTATACTACTTGAGATGAACATTGCTTGGACAATGGCATTCGTGGAATTCAATATAAATTGACAAAGTAACTGAAAATATGCAACAGAGTTATTTTCTGTGGAAAAACTTCAAAGAAAATGACCATTCTTTTAGAAATGGATAAGGACAATGCATGTGTGAATGTTTATAATGAAAAAAATGGTACAAGAATCAGTGTGAGGGCTTGTTCAGGACTTGGGAGATGTTTGAAATGTAAATTTTGGGCTTCACTACTCTTTTGTGTTAGTATGCCTATTTTGATTGAGGCATGATTGACCTAATCGATGGAAAGGAAAGTGGAAATTTTCAAGTTACAGTTATATGGATATAGTTTCTTATGTTATAGGGAAGGACTTCATTTTCCTTTATCTGTGTACCTGGAAATGTGTGTCTGATTTCATAGGAAAAATCAAATCTTAAAGGTAAGAATGTTGTCATTATCTAGTGATTCAATTGGAGTGAGTCGTGACTTAAGATCAATGATTCAGTAATTTGCATTATAAGTTAGTCTAGATACTAGAACATGCAATTTCCATTGTAAGAGATGGCAAGTCTTCATGATGAGTCATATTTACTATTGAACTTGCATTTTAATGGATGTGCACTATTCTAAAATCCAAATTGTGCAATGCTATGTAAGTAGAGTTGGATTTGTTTCTTAGTTGCAATCAATATGCAGTCATGTTGTTGTCCTATACTACTTGAGATGAAACATTGCTTGGACAATGGCATTCGTGGAATTCAATATAAATTGACAAAGTAACTGAATATGCAACAGAGTTATTTTCTGTGGAAAAACTTCAAAGAAAATGACCATTCTTTTAGAAATGGATCAGGACAATGCATGTGTGAATGTTTATAATGAAAAAAATGGTACAAGAATCAGTGTGAGGGATTGTTCAGGACTTGGGAGATGTTTGAAATGTAAATTTTAGGCTTCACTGCTCTTTTGTGTTAGTATGCATGTATGTGATTGAGGCATGATTGACCTAATCAATGGAAAGGAAAGTGGAAATTTTCAAGTTACAGTTATATGGATATAGTTTCTTATGTTATAGGGAAGGACTTCATTTTCCTTTATCTGTGTACCTGGAAATGTGTGTCTGATTTCATAGGAAAAATCAAATATTAAAGGTAAGACTGTTGTCATTATCTAGTTATTCAATTGGAGTGAGGCGTAACTTAAGATCAGTGATTCAATAATTTGCATTATAAGTTGGGAAAACTTGGAACGACTCAACAACAAATCAGCAAGCAGGGAGAATAAATCAGGAAAAATTTGATAGTTCCTAATTTCGTAGCAATCTTTTTCATACTGATTTGCAAGCATCTTACCTTATACACTATTCTTCTTTTTTGTTTGTCCACGGATGCCTATATTATTCATATGTTTAGTTTTTCTTAATCGCCTGTGTTGGGATTGTAACATGATTGCTACTATCATAACTCTTTAATTCCCCGTATTGATGGGTGGTTTTGGATTGCAATGCAGTGAAGAAAAGTATCAGCAATTCCAAGCAGATGGAAAATTGTATTACAGATGTGCTGCATGTCGTGGAGACTGTTATCAGGTTTGCCTGGTCACATGGTTATGTAGATCATTAATTCAAGTGGTTTTCTGATTGCATTCAATTAAATATCTGTTTCATACTTTTGGAGAACAGGTTAATGATCTTGGTGATGCTGTTCAAGAGCTATGGAGGAGGAGGGATGAAACAGAGCAGGAGAAGATGACTAAACTCAGGGCTGCTGCTGGACTCCCTTCACAACAAAAAATGATACGCCTTTGCCCTTAATCAGATGATGATGAAGAATTCCCGTCCATTCAGCCAAAAGATTCCAAATCCATATCCAAGGGTTTAGTTGAAAAGACATTTAAAAGTGGAAAGGATCAAATGATGAAACCAAAGGAATATGGAAAAAAGGCCTCAAAAAATGCATTAGTAAATAAAAAAATTGTTAAGAAAGGATTACAAGTTCAGTCAAATGGTAAAACAGGGGCATTGAATAACATTTTGCATATATTTCAGTCTAAAATGAAAGTAGAAGAGAATTCAACACCAAGTCAGGACCAAAATAGTTTGATATATGCAAACAATGAAGAGGAGTGGTCTCAAAAATCAGATGGGAATAAATTATATTCTCCTCCCAAAACAAGAAGTTCAGTTAAAGATGGGATATCGGTGGAGGCTGATGACACGATTTTTAAAAGCAACATAGTTGAAAGTGGTTTACTTAGTGACAAAAAGAATGCCAAAGGTCATTAAAGTAAAAGCAGTTCCAAGTCATCTCACAGTCAAATACATGAGAAAGTGAATACACAAACTGAAATGTTTGCTAGCAAGTCTGAGAGCAGCAAGAGGGAAAATATTATTATACATCTCCCAGCAAGAGATAAGAACAATAAAGATACATGGAAATCATTCCACCGTTCAGAATCAGAGGCTCATAGTAGTCAAAGGGAACAAGGTTCACAAGGTGGGTATCTTAATCAGGTTCTAATTTGATAGGACATATTAGTTCATGTATATTCTTTAACTGCAGTTGTTTGCTTCAAAAGTTGAGTCTGTTTCAGAAGAAAGAATGTGAATTATGGTTCACCCATAATAGAAGTGGTCTTCCAGGGCAATGAAAGATTGATAGCTATAGGAAAACCGATATCTATGTGTTGTGGTTATGAGAAGCACTGCTGTATTTACATGAATAATTAGCCCTATTAGCTTATTGTTCCAATTTTGAATGTTTTTGTTGAAAAATTAACATTGCAAGGAAAGCAATCATGATCTCTGTCTGCTGTTGAATGACTTCCTGGGTTCGTTGTGGATTAGAGATGAGAAAGTTAGGTTATGTAATTATTGAAACTAAATTAGGCTGGAATGAAAAAGTTGCAGGCATTTTTATGGAGGTTAGACCATCTGGCATCGACATTTCTGGTAGAACCTATTCAGCTTTATCCTCACCTTTTTACACATTATTTTTTATGAGATGAGAGTTTGGACTATTGGAATTGGAATTCCTCCAATCTAGATGAGGGAAGTTTTGAATTATTTTGTTGAAAATGCCACATATATGATATATAATGTGCACATATCAAGGCCACAGAGGGAGATGTATGTTCACTTAGATCATTACAACTAGGAGCCAAAAATGGGTCAGACAAGAACTCCCCGCTGACATGAGCAAGGAAGGGGAATCCTGTTTGCTTCATTGTTATTAGAACCAGACCAGTGGACCTCTAAAAATGGAAACTGGTGTCAACCAGAAAAAACTGTATGACCCAAAAATACATAAAATATTCAAATTTTGATTAAAAAATAAATATTCATGTACATCCATATGAATCCAAACCATTATACACAAATATGAAAATTTCTCTCATGTGTATAGCTAGTAAGGATGCATATAATCAAAATAGAGCACTAAATACAATCCATATCTGAACCAAAATAGTAAAACCAAAATAGTTTTTCTCAAGGATTTCACCATGGCTTCCTGATGCTTAGCTTTGCTTTTCCATATGAAAGTTTCCAGTTTCGGTTGTTTCACCTTCTCCTCTAGTTCTCTGTTTCTAAGATTGAACTTCTCCATCTCATATTTTTCCCTTATTTGCCTCAAGACGCTTTCCTCAATCATAGAAAGCATAGATAGATGCCTCTGCCTCTTCGTTTCAAGAGATTGCCTCAACTGATCCGCCTCTGCCCTCACAAATTGATCAAGCTCTTCTTTCTATTTTTGCAACTGTGATGCTATATGCGCTGTTAGAAAATGAAGGGTAAAAGCTGCATCGCCTCTCGTTGCAGATGGTATTGAAGAATTGACTTGTTCATCCTCAAATGCCAGACGGAGACCAGTTGATACAGTACCCACTGAGTGTGGTACATTCCCTGGTCCCGCAGCTGAGGCTTACTGATGAAGGTTACAAAAATTTATTAACAAGGGTCTCTGATGTTGCAAAGAAATAGTATCCACAGCCTCCCTTGGTCTCTTTCGCGATGGAGGGTCCTCTGGCATATGGAACATTGCTCCATTCTGCTGACCATGCACAGAATTAGGAATTGCATTGATATTTAGAAGAGCATAAAATATAATGCATTCATGTTATATGGTTTTTGGATATGATAACCTGTGGAATGGAAATCGTTATAAGAACACTTTCCATGAGATTAGTTTCTTATCTAACATGGTTTCCAGGGGTGTCCCCAAAGCTTTGGAAACCACTCAGTGCCACCCATTATATCTTTTGGTGATTCTCAAAAGAAGAGGTTTCACTAATGGAAGCATCACAAAAGGAGATAGAGACAAATGTAAACCTTATTCTTATGATGTTTATTTTCTTTTCAAAACCACCCCCTCCCCCAAACTCATGATTTTACAAGATTTTCTACCAGAGTTAAGGAGGAAGCAAAAAAATGGTGAGCAAACAGTGAAGGATGCAGCAAACAGTGGAGTAAATAGTTTCTAATATCACTACATTATAGATTATGCATCTACAAATTTGATTTTAATTTCTGGTTCATTGTTTGTAGAATGTCTGCAATTGAATTTGTGATTAAAAGTGTGAGTTTTTAATGGTATCTTAGATTTAATCAATATTTAGAAGGGTGATACTAATATGCATTGATGAATCTTATTGGAAACACATATGAAGATATGGTGCAGATATTTCTCATGGTGTTGTAGAGCTTTATGCAGCAGGTGTCTCGTGTATGAATCTCAAACCATCCAACCTTCTTTTGGATGCAAGAGGGCGAGCAGTAGTTTCTGATGTTGGTCTTCCAAAAATTTTGAAGAAACCTCAATGCAGAAGACCTCGATCAACCCCGGAGGATGATATGACAAGGACACATTCATGTGTGGAGTGTACTATGTTGAATCCTCATTATACAGCCCCCGAAGCTTGGGAACCACTCAAGAAGTCTTCTTTGAACATTTTTGGGATGAAGGAAATGGAATTTCTTCAGAATGTGATGCTTGGAGTTTTGGTTGCACCTTGGTTGAGATGTGCACTGGAGCAATTCCGTAAGTCATATTGTGTCTACCCTTGTGTTTGTAGTTGAGAAGTCCAATCTTCAATTCCCTTTTTCTTCTGTAATGTGCAAACATGGTACCCTCTATATGAAACACACTTGCTAGATATTTAATGAGATTTGTCATGTAGGTGGAATAACCTAAGTTCAGAGGAGATCTCTTCGGCTGTTGTCAAGGCTCAAAGGCAGCCACCTGAATATACTAGTGTTGTTGGTGTTGGAATCCCAAGAGAGCTATGGAAGATGATTGGTGAATTTTAACAGTTCAAGCTTTCAAAGAGACCCACTTTTCATGCAATGTTGCCCATATTTTTACGCCATTTGCAGGAGATTCCTCTTAGCCCTCCTGCAAGTCTAGACAAGTAAGAATATAGTGGGAAGATTTATGTTGCTATTTGAAACATAAGGTTTTCTTTGATTAGTTTAATTTTAACTTATGGTATATTTGCTTGATGCAACTGATGTGAAGTGTATTTAGTATGTACATATGCAGTTTGCTCACAGATTTGTTATTTCCTGTGTTGCTTGCTAGTTACTATACTGCTAAGATGGCACAATTAAAAAAAGTTGTGACTTTCACCATAGAATGTGGAAAATGCGCTGCATGACTTTCCATCAATGTTAAACAAAATAAGTAGATCAATCAGGTGAAGAAATATTTCTTCCATAAATATGATTACTGATTAATGATGGACCAAATTTTACTGGGATATTGTACTATTTTTGTCATGCCTGGCTTGAGTACTGTGTAACCACTTTTTGGAAGAGGCATACTTATTTTTGTCAAAAAAATTAATTGCAACAGGATTATCATTATTTTCCATTGAGCTGAGCTTGAGAGTAAGACTGAAATCTATAATTTTTTTGTGGGTAAAAACTCATAGATTTCATGTTTGCTCATCGCAGTGATCCATCAAAAGATTTTGAGACTACATGGATAGAGCCATCTCCTTCATCTGTCTTGGAATTTGTACAGGATACTCAAATGTTCTTCATCATATGGTCTTAGAAGGGGATGTGGAAGGTGTTAGGTGATTTTCTTTACTCCAAAATTTTTGTTGTTTTCATGAATTTTTGTTCAAATAGATTTCTCAGTTATATGGCTATAGTTTTATCTTTGACAAGCAATGATTTTCATTTACGCTACGCAGAGATTTACTTGCAATAGCTTCATCTGGAAAGACTGGAAACTCAGTTGCCCCCCTAACAATGCTGCACACCCTTCTGTAGAGTGTACTTGGGTTGATCCAATCTACTCTAGGCTAGCAAACACCCGAGCTCCAATCTGCCAGGTTAGCAACAACTCTTGTACATCAGAGTGTTGCACTTCAGCACCGTCCTTCATCCAACCTTAAACTACTCTTTGTCCTTCAAGATAGCTTGTCTAGGGCTACTTTGGGTAGCCAATCTCGTTGCCCTCAAACAACTCTATGACACCCAACCATCCACTGCGGAATCTGCCACCACTTGAAGTGCTCTCGACACCCTTGTCTACTTCACTGCTTGGCTTCCACAGTCAACAACCAAACTAATCTGATCCGGTCACTTCTTGACCCTAAACACCTCCACAAACACTGCTGTTACAATACTGTAGTACTTCTGTCCTAGTTAGGGCACTTTGCAGGCTACACTAACCACTAACCAGCCATTGGACAACCTGCTCCTAGCTGCGGCCTAGGCAAGACGAGGTGCCCTATGTATGGGCTGTTGTTGTGGCCATGTGGCAGCCTTTAAAGACTCCAGGCTAGCCTGTTTGGAGTTGCTAAGCCTGCGGCCTACCACAGTCCACTGCAGCTCCCTTACAACATACCCAATCCACCTTCCTTCTCCACGTGCAACCCTCAAAACAGTGTGCAAAGAGCTCCTCTTCCAGCGGCCTCTGTTCCAGCAAGTCCGAGCTTGGGACAAACCTTAAATGAGGCCTAAAACAGACCTAGAAGAGGCACTGTACCTACAGCAAATTGGCCTCTCCTCTACGCAGATAAGCCTTCTCCCCACTTTGGCAATATGCTCCTTACAAGGCCTCTTCCAAATGTGGCTAAACCCAAACAAATTCAGAGATGTACTTGCCCAATTAAGATGCTCAAACAATACTAACTCGTCCTCCTTTTATAGACAAGTCATCCTCCATGAAATCATGATGAAGAGACACCTCCAAATTCTTTCAAGTCGGCCTACTTGACGAATTAATAATTATGTCATCTTCAAAAATTCATATCTCCCAAACGACAACTCAGAATCAGACGATTCTTGATGCGTTAGAATTGTATTGCCAAAAACTATCATCCTCATCCATCACCTGCTATGTCTTCTTCTTGGTTTTTCCCCAAAACTCTATGGGTGTCAAAACCCCACACTTGGGTTCCAAGCCCACAAATTGCCCTTGTGGCACTTTGTCCTCCAAACCCAGAACCCCTAGGCTTGGAGTACCTCCAAAGCTACACAATTCAACACTCCCTCTTAGCGAGGGAGGTACCTCCATGCCAAGGAAGTACTTCATCTTCATCATCACTGCTCGCAACACTTGCCCAACTCCTATTGCTCACAATTGCAGCAATCCCTGTAGCATGCACTATGCTTTTCTTGGAAGTGTCGATGTTACTGGAAGCCTCCTGCTTCTTCTTCTTCTACTCTTGAATCACTTTCCAATCTAGCCATGATTCCTTCTTGCTGGATGTGGAAACACCCTTTCTCCCCGCTGACCAAGCACTCTTCTTGGGTTGCAGAGTCTCCTCTATATCTGCAAACTCCCTCTAGAACTCGACTCCCTCTGAGCCTCTGGAACTTGGACCTTCTTGGAAAAGTGTACCTTCTTCTTGGGAACCTGTACCTTCTCCTTTGAAACCTGCACCTGTACCTGCACCTGCACCTGCTGCTGCTTTTCTAGAACCTGTACCTGTCCCTGCTTCTTCCCATGATCCTTAGGCTTTCCCGTCAACCTGTAGAGACCATGCTCCCTGACTCCAAGCACAATCCCATCAGAATTAGAGCCTCTAGGCTCGAGTCTTACCTTCCCATCCTGGAACAAGACCTAAAACCCCTTCCTCTCCATCATTGAGACAAAGATCACACTATATCTAAGTTCTGGTACAAACAATACATCCTGGACCTGCATCATACATCCCCTCTCCATCCTGAATGGCACCACCACCAATCCTCGGATCTCCAAATGACTCTTGTTGTCTAACACCATGTGCAACTTCGAGTCCCATTCAACAAGAGTCTCAAATAAATCCTGTGATCTAGTCATATGCTTCATCGCACCATTGTCCATGCACCATCCATCCTCTCGGATAGTATCCTGCGAGAAATGAGAAATCATAGCAATGTCTTCTTCTTCTTCTTCCAATATTCTAGTGAGCTCATCATTCTTTGCTTTATTGACAAGAAAAGTAACCTGCTTCCCTTTCTTCTTTTCTCTCTCCTTTTCTTTCTTCAGACAATTCGAAGAAAAATAACCCATTTCACCACAGTGAAAACACTTGATTTTAGTCAAGTCCTTCTTTCTCTTACCCTTCATTCTGTTTGCAAGTTCCACGTCCTCATCTTTCTTCTTGGAAGAATGAAGATCCTCGTCTTGTAATTATACTTGAATGAAGTCGTCCCACAATCTATTCTAGTCTGGCAACTTCTCTTGGGCAACGATTCCTTTGATGAAATGTTTCCATTCCGAGGTGAACCCTTTCAAGGAAATCCTCACCATCTCTTCATCTGAAACTTTGACCCCAACGACAACAAGATCATCTCGAACCTGAGACAACCTCGTCAGATATGAAGTCGTTCCTTCGCCCTGTATCATCTTGGTGGACTTAAAATTATCCTCCACTACCAGCACCTAGTTCTCATTCTTGTTCTAGAAGAAATTCTGAAGAGTCATCCACATCTCATGTGCATTGTTCTTCCCGGACACATGCGGTATCAAGGAATCCTTCACATTGTCAAGGATGATCAACCTTGCCTTCATATCCAAATCTTCCCATACATCCAACTCCTTAGGGTCTGTTGGTTTCTCGATTTCCTTCTCGACAAACTCCTAGATCCTGTTTACTTGCAAGACTAGCTTGATCATTTCCTTCCAAAGATTATAGTTGGACAACCCTTCCAACCTATCCTCATATGCAACTTCGACATTGTAGTGACTTCTTTAACTCACAATGCAACCAACTCCCTCTCACACTGTACTTCGCTGCGTAAACTCTGATTTACTAGCTTCCAAAGTAGTTTAGATACGCTCTGATACCATGTTGAATTTTCGTGACCTTGGATCTAGGTTAGAGTCTTAAATCACATACGCTAACAAACCAAGAATCTCAACCATAAACTACTTTTCACAATGGAAAATATAAAGCAGTAAATCACATATGCACAATAGACATAGTTTTAAACAAAATTGTATAATAATGTACAATCCCCAATCTTCATTATATTAGATCAAATCTGAATAATACAATAGTCTATGGTAAACAAGATACACTGACAAACACAATGTCGTATTTCGTCCTGCTGGTCCTTCGCTTCCATTTTTCTCATTAGTAGTGCCTTAGGCCATCAAGGCATCTACACATCGAGACTCCAGGAGGGTTTCCTACCACTGCTGCACATCCTTCTGTAGAGTGAACTTGGCATGATCCAAATTTCTTCTTTAGGCTGGCCAACACCCGAGCTCCAATCTGCCAGGCCAGCAACAACTCTTACACATCAGAGTGTTGAACTTCGGCCCTGTCCTTCACCCAACCTTCAACAACTCTTCGTCCTTCAAGATAGCTTGTCTAGGGCTACTTTGGGTAGCCAATCTCGCTACCCCCCAACAGCTCTATGACACCCAACCATCCACTGCAGATTCTGCCACCACTTGAAGTGCTCTCGACACCCTTGTCCACTTAACTACTTGGCTTCCACAGTCAACAACCAAATTGATCCGATTCGGTCACTTCTTGACCCAATACACCTCCACAAACACTGTTGTTACAATACTGTAGTATTGTTGTCCTGGTTAGGGCACTTTGCAGGCTGCAACAACCACTAACCAGCCACTGGACAACCTCCTTCTAGCTGTGACCTAGGCAAGACAAGGTGCCCTATGTATGGGTTGTTGTTGTGGGCATGTTGCAGCCTTTAAAGACTCCACGCTGCCCTGTTTGGAGTGGCTAGGCTTGCGGCCTACCACAATCCACTGTGGCTCCCTTACATCATACCCAATCCACCTTCCTTCTCCACGTGCAGCCCTCAAAACAGTCCGTAAACAGCTCCTCTTCCTGCGGCCTCTGTTCTAGTAAGTCCGAGCTTGGGACAGACCTTAAATGAGGCCTAAAAAAAACCTAGAAGAGGCATGCTATACCTACAACAACTCAACCTCTCCTCTATGCAAATAAGCCTCCTCCACGCTATCCTAATTTTCTCCTTACAAGGCCTCTTCCAACTGCGGCTAAACCCAAACAAATTCAGAGATGTACTTGCCCAATTCAGATGCTCAAACAATACTAACTCATCCTCCTTTTATAGACAAGTTATCCTCCAAGAAATCATGATGAAGAGACATCTCCAAATTCCTTCAAGTCGGCCTACTTGGCGAATTAATAATTATGTCATCTTCAAAAATTTATATCTCCCAAACGACAACTCGGAATCAGACGATTTTCGATGCGTTAGAATCGTATCACCGAGCACTATCATCCTTGTCCATCATATGTTGTGTCTTCTTCTTGGTTGTGTCCCAAAACTCATTGGGTGCCAAAATCCCACACTTGGGTTCCAAGCCCACAAGCTGCCCTTGTGGCACTTTGTCCTCCAAACCCCGAACCCTTGGGCTTGAAGTACCTCCAAAGCTACACAATTCAACACTAACCACCCAATGCCTCTGACACTGTAGAGACTGTGGCTCTGACGACTGCAAGGTCATTGTGTTAATCACTAAAGAGGTGCTAAGTCCTTCAAGTTAAATTTAGAAAAGAGGTCCTATTGTTTCTATCAACCAAGCTTATGCTTGGAAGTAAGTTATTATATGCAATAGTAGCTTAGAATGTTATGCAAGGTGAATGAGTGTGTATTTAGGTGAGATTACTCAAATGTACTTGGTTAGGATTTTCTTTAAGATATCAAGTACTTTACAATGCTTATAAAGGGTAATCTCAACCACAAGACA
Source organism: Pinus albicaulis (assembly GCA_034641835.2). Taxonomy (NCBI): domain Eukaryota; kingdom Viridiplantae; phylum Streptophyta; class Pinopsida; order Pinales; family Pinaceae; genus Pinus; species Pinus albicaulis. The sequence continues at coordinate 121,478 of JAXQQM020081944.1, forward strand.
AGTTCCAATTTAACAAGTGACAGTAATAAACAAGAGATGTTAATGATACAATTACTCAATAACTACAAGATGCAAGATAATAAATGCTAGCTTTAAATAACAATTTAGAGCACTTGCCTTCTTAGAACAATTAGCCATTGATTATTAGACAATAAGAAATCTTCCAAGATGTTTCAACCAATGTTTAAAATTCCGCCAAGTTGCTCGAGCCAACCCCCCGATTGGGTCAGCTTGGTACAAAAATTGGGCCAAAAGCCGGTTTTTTACCGAACCGACCGAGTCGGTCACTAACTCTGTCGGTTTGGTAACAAACCAGCCGGCTCAATAAATTCCGTCTTGGCTCGGCCGAGCCAGTCAAACTCGATCGCGACCCACCAAAATGACGAATTTCAGACCCCAAATTAGATTTAAGTTGGATTTTAGGGTTTTGGTATGCCCTCTAACCCATCCCAAATCTATAAAAGCTACCCAACCCCTCTCATTTCCTCACAACTACCTCATTACATTAGTGTGAGCATTTGTGAGGAATTTGTGAAGGTGGATTTGGTTTTGGAGCAACATTAAGCAGTCTCTTGAGAAATCTTTGGAGCAACAGTGAGGAGCTTCTTTGGCAGTCATTGGAGAAACATTGAGGAGTTGGTTTGTGGTAGTTTCTCTTATACGTAACTATTTTTCCCTCAACCCACTTTTCATAACTTCCATAACCATTAGGTAGGGACATGCAACTTCGATGATGTTTTTCTTGTTTAGTAAAAGATTGTCAAGACTTTAATTTATTGAAAGTTGTAGAATTTACAATCTATAAAGTTTCAAGATATAGTTTTTAAAAGTCTAATTCTTTAAAGGGTGCTAGCTCAATGGAAGAGCACCTGCTTTACAAGCAGGAGGTTGGTGGTTCAATTCCATCGTGCCCTGATATTCATATGGAATGGCGACAATTAGTTTTTGGTGACGGACGCTGTTATGACCATCACCAATGAGCTTATGGTGACATTTTTAGACCCTCACCAAAATATGAAATGGTGATGGTCAATGAATGCTACCATATATACACATCAATAGTGACGACCATAAAGGTTCCATCACCATAAATCGTTTTTGTTGATATGAAATGGTGAGGGTCATTGTTTGTCATTACAGTGATTATTCGTGACAGACCTTGATGTCACCAATGAGTTTATGGTGACGGTCAATGAACATCGCCATATATATGCACCAATAGTGATAACCATGAAAGGTCCATCACAAAAAATCGTTGTTGTTCATATGAAATGGTGACGGTCACTATCCGTCATTATAATCAATATTCGTGGCAGACCTTGAATGTCACCACAACACATACTTTCGGTGATGCCACCTTTGGTGACGTTCAGTTTTTTGGTGATGGAGGCTATTGTCCGTCACCATTGCTCATATGAAATGGTGACGGTCACTATCCGTCACTATAAATCAATATTCGTGACGGACCTTGAATGTCACCACAACACATACTTTCGGTGACGCCACCTTTGGTGACGTTCAGTTTTTTGGTGACAAAGGCTATTGTCCGTCACCATTGCTCATATGAAATGGTGACGGTCACTATCCGTCACTATAAATCATTATTGGTGATGGAACTTGAATGTCACCACAATACCTATACTTTCGGCGACGCCACCTTTGGTGACGTTCAATTTTTGGTGACGAAGACTCTTTTGACCCTCACCAATGAGATTATGGTGACCATTTTCGCCCCTCACCAATGTCCTTTTTTCTTGTAGTGTGCGGACCCCTGCAAGCGATTTTTTCAACCTATTTTTCCTTAAAAAATGAAATTTAAAGCCTAAAAACAAAATGTAAATGGATGAAATGCAAGTTAAGGAGGATGTGGATTACTTGGAGTTGATGGTTCTCGATTCCGACGGACAAATTTTGGAGAATATTCACAGGAACGTTTTTACCCAAAATCTCTCACTTTTCACTCTGAACTCAACTGGTAAAAATGAAGTTAGAAAAAGCCCTTTTTATAAGTTTTTTCGAATAAATGAATTTTTAATTTGTTTATTTTTCACTTTAAAAAGGTAATTTTTGAAAACATTTTTATTTATCTTAAATAGGTATGTGTAATGTTTCTAGTTTTTGTGCAGAAAATTGGATTTTTCGGGAAAATTGATCGTTTTTTCAACGAAGAGCACACTTTTATCACTTTTTCGGACTCTTTCAAAAATCTACGAAAAATCGAAAACCTAGAGTCCTATTTTAAGCCCTTTCAGACTCTCAAAAATTGAAAAGATTTCCGAGCACTTGATTATTCAAACTCGTTAAAATAAATGAATGATCTTCCCTTCAGTAGAAGTTTACCCCTTTTACGGACTAAAATGGACTATTTACGAAAAAGGTATACATTGACTTATTACAGTCAATAGAGTTCTCTCTCGCATTATTTTATCCTTTTTCGGGCTCGAGGGACTAAATTTACGAAAAAGTACACCCATGGAGTTTTCTTAAGTTTTTTCTTCTGACTCCCTAAAATTGAAAAACACTGATTTTCTCCTATACTGGACTCATTAAAATTTCACAGTAAAGGACTTGTTCAATTTTAAGCAGGAACGAACCACTCCTTCTTAGGGTTCGAATCTTAGACTAAGTTGGACTCGTCCGAAGGATGAGCTTATAAACAAGAAAATGTTATCCTCCTCAAGCTTGTCAAAAATAAAGAGGTACTTGCCAGAAATGGTGGGGGAAAAGAGAGAAAAATGAACCTGTTTGTTACATTTTGATTATTCGAAAAGCCATTAACCAATCTTGAACACGACACTTTTGTTCACCTGGGTTGGGAAAATCCTTTGCCTAACAGTTAATCAAACCATATTGAAAGTCTTCAGCCAGTTTCTGGGTATTAGCTTTGGGTCAATTGTCACCAAGCCATCTGCAGTGTCGTTATGTGTTCAAGAGGATAGTTCAAAAAAACCATTCATCTGCAAAATATTTGTCTTCCATTTTGACCATCCCTAAGTCAGTCCTTGCCAATATATTTCTTCAAAACTTGATCTATGATTTCGTGTTGTGGGCTTCCCTACGACAGATCACTTTATATCGACGACAACTCATTATCTAGGAAGTTGATCTAGAAATCGTCAGTACCTTGAAATCTGCATGCCTCAATGGCAAGTTTCTTGCCTTCGATGACAGGTTGCATCATTGACCTTCGATCGAATGATTCCATGACATGTTCGACTTCAGCTCATTCATTCACATTTCATGGATTGTACTGAGTACTTTGAGGGCCATTGACATTACTGGTGGTTGCTCTCACACTTGTTAACAGTTCACATTATTGACTGGTAATCAAGTGGTTTCTACCATGTTCGACTTCGACACATTCATTCACATGGATAGAATTGTACTAGTTCGAGAAGTGGAAATCAAGACCCTGGATCTACTTTCTACCATCCAAGCTGCGAGGAATTTTGTTATTCACTTATACAATGGACTATTCATAAACAGATGGATGCGCCCATACTGTGTCTACACATGTCTATACTGTTGATGTATTGCAAAATAATTCCTGTATCAGAACAGTTTAGTCAGTTTATAGTTAGTTTTGATCTGAGTATGGGAATGCCTACCTCAGCGATAATATATCTACATATATATATTTTGCATTGAATGTTTTTACAGGTTCCGATTGGGGTGTCCACAGGATGATCCTTGAAATGATAAAGTACTTCACTCTTCATACATGACAGACTCTATCTTCATCTATTACAAACTTCGCACTTTAGGGGGAAATCTGTTGCACTGAAAATTGTCACCTTGACATTTTTCTATCTGTATGAGCTCATTATCACTCATACTTTCCTCCTATGCAAGTATAAAACATCAGTTCCTCATGTCAAGCCTTAAAAATAAGAGAAAAGCTCTCATAAGTCTCTAAAAATCTAGTATCGCACTTTCTCTTTGTCTTACCTGCGGTCTCGCACCTAATGTTCATGACTCTTGCGTACCTGAACGCACTTTCTCTGTGTTAAGGGTGTAGACCCCTGTAAAATATTAAAAAGGCACAAGTAAACTCAAAAGCTCACTTTCAGTCATTTCTAAAAGCTTCTGGAATAAATCTTGCGGTGGCAAGTTTGCTCTTTGTACATTCATGTATCCCATGCCTTAAGGAGCTAACCCCTTGATGTGAGGAGCTTATCCCTTTGAAGGAGGATTCTATCCCTTCATAGTTGGAACTGAAAACTCCTCTTTTGCACTATAAAAAGAGGCCTTGGGCAGCCTCAAAGGGAGTTCAAGATTTAGTATTATTTGAGGTAAAGTGCTGTTGGAACTTAGACTCATTTAGCTGAGATTTTATGAGGAAAGATTACATACCTGTATGTATCTCGGTTGGAAGAGTGCAAGGCTTGTCAGAGTAAAGGAAATTCCTGCTTCAGACCTCAGGAAGACCTGTTCAACATCAAGGCTGAAAAGGTTGTAAGGTTCTTCTACTATTTCAAAATTAATACAAATAAGTTTGTTTTTCTCAATAAGCTGTCAATTGATTGTTTATTTTATGGATTCCTTGATCACCATAATAGATATGATTTATGAATACATGCTATGCAGGTGCTATTTGATGTTTTCTTGTTTGTGAGTGCAGATCTTCAAAGATAACTCTTTCGGGCGACTGAAGGACGACTACTTCAAACAAGCATTGGATCTAAGGTAGGATCTTAACACCTTTGTAGAGTTTACTTATAAATCATGATATATCTAGATAAAGATAGATTTAATTGTCTGTTTGTTGCTAGACTATCTTTTGATACTAGGGAGATCGGTCTTGTCCGCAAGATCGATTTATCCGGCCAACAAGCCACCGTCGCAAATAGCTGGATCTGCCCCCTCCCCATTGCTGCCTTTGTCCTAGAACCCGCTAAATTGTGCGCCCAAGTCCAGGCATGCTCCTCCATCAGCCTTGAGGTTGGTCGATTGGCTGGTGCGCAACTGTAGGAATTGTTGACCGCCATCAGTAGTGCAATCCAACACCGTGAACTCCTAGTACAACAACACCTCAGCACAACCAAGCAGACTATTCTGACCCAGGTCGCCGAAGTCGCTCAAATCTGGGCCGCACACGTCGCCACCATCACGCAGCAGGCTGCCCTCGAACAGCTGATCAACAGGCTCTGTGAGGACATGCCCGAAGTCATTCCTACTTCCGTTGAACCCCAAGCTAAGGTCGAAGGTTTGGTCGCTGCCCTGAAGGAATCCTAAACCGAGGTACATGTTTTCAAGGCTGAGTTTGAAGTTGAGCTCGCATATTTATAGGCTAAGCCATAGCCTGAGACCCCTCCAGAGGTACGCGCCCAGTGCGCTACATTGGTTACGGAAGCCACGACCACTATCACAATGCAGATCAACCAAGGTGTCACTTTGCTTGAGAAGGCTATGGAATTATGGTCCCAAGTACAACACAACCCGCTCCTCCGAGAGATCTATCAGGAGTTAACTCAGAAGGAGAAAGACTTTGAGCAGTTGGAAGCTACGATGTCCACTCTTGTTCCTGCCCAGTGCTTAGCCTATCTTCGAACTAGCCACACACTTTGAACTGAAATTATGTGGCCACAACGCAAGAAATAGGTACTCAATGACCATCTCACACTGTGGTCGGATGACGCCCTCAAGCTATCACAGGACTTAGACGGGGCAGTGAGACAATTGAACCAGACTCTTGACAGCATCATTGCTGCCATAGAAGGACTAACCTCACAGAAACTAGTGGACATTGCGCAGGTTGCCGCCACACAAAGCCTCCGTGTTTTACCTCCAATTACTATCGCAATGGAGCAACTCAAGGATAGGATGAAGACCCCACCATCGCTATGACTCGGGACGAGTCACAATATTGTGTTGGGGGACTGTTGGAACCGAGGTTCCTACCCCTAATTTTGTCTAGTTTTGTAATATTTTTGTAATATTTGGTCTAGCGAAGGGGGTTTGGGGTGGGTCAAACCCCTAATGAATTGTAAGGGGTAAAAAGGGTAGACCATGGATCTGCAAACCATGGTTTGTGGACCATAGGATAGCGCAGGCTAAGGTTCTATAAGTAGATGGGTAGATTGAGTTTAGAGGGAAGTTAAGATTGATTGATGCTAGTTGTGAACTGCGGAGATCTTTTTTGGGTTTTATTTGGGTAAGGAATCTGGCTGGCTGTGTGCGCGGAGATCCTTAGTCCTGCTGTGTGTGGACCCCGCTGGCTGTGTGCGCGGGTTGGGAATTGGGTCTGTAAGTGGATTTTGGAATCTAATGAATGATAATTCTGTTTGATCGTATCTCTATGTTATAAGAACTGGCTGTGTTTATGGTATTATGGTGATTCAGTTTGTTGATTAATATTGATGCGTAGGTGGATACGAAGGTATTACTGAGATTTGATTAGTAATAGTTGCTTATTTATGCTATCTGTTTATGCACTTTGCACTCTGCATGTATACTGTTAAAGGTTCTACGATAATATTTCTTCTATGCAAATATGATAGATCTTAACAAGGCTGCCTCTATTAAATATCTTTCTCTCAGGGTGTGGAAACCTAGTTCCAACACCCTCCCATACTACTTCGGGTGAGACTTTGGCCTACGCAAGCAGGTCATTTCTGCAAGGGCCAGTAGTATAGGGGTTTTTTGGTAAACCTTAAATCCGAACCTGGGTCAGGACCCCTCAAGCCAACAAAGGGTGAAAGACTATGAGAAAAATGAGTCTACTTTTGACCTTGCAAGGGGCTTCTTGAAAGACAAGCTGTTATGGTAATGACAAATATGCCATGCGTGGAGGGTAGGAAAGTTTAACATTGAGAGAGATAGGCCGATAAGAGTCATCCTGCCTAGTTTCCATGGTAAATATATCATTCTAAGTAAGAAGCGTCTCTTGAGGTGTTCTCGCTTTATTCTAGACGAAGATTTAACTGTAAGACAATAAGAGTAAAGGAGAGAGGAAATGTCAAAGGTTAGGGCAACAAGAGATGATGGAAAAGGAGCATGGATTTATAAGGGTAAAGTTGTGATAGTGCGATTTGGACCTCCTTCCAAAATAGGGCAACAAGATGATAATAAAGAAGAGACAACAAACTCTTTAACATGAAATCAAGAAGTAAGGTCAGTATGGGAAAACAGGGACAAAGACTCAAATGTGAGTCTTGCATGTCAAAACAAATAGCAATGAAGTCATACCCAGGTTTCCTTAATTTTAGTTATTTGTAACTACATAGGTTACCCATGGAGACGAGGACTTGGGTTAGGGCCTATTGCGGAAGATAGAGACATAATTTGCCTCATAGAAACACATGAGCATGAAGGGTGCAAGACACCTTTGTTTCAAGCGTACTGGAAGATGGTAGTGTGGAACAAGGCAGAAGGGAATGGAAAAGGACACATGGATATCATGGTATTAGTGAGAGAAAATGAAGTTTGTTTCATTCAACTAGAAAAAGAAGACTCAAATAAACAATTCATTTGGTTTAAAATATTAGAAAATGGAAATCACAACAGAATTGCAGCATGTTATTTTGCGCTGCAAGTTTCAAAAATTTACAAAAGTAGAGGGCTTGACCACAAAGATCCCTTTGCAGCCTTAAAGGAAGACATTGCAACATATTCTCATCTAGGTGAATTCATTATAGTGGGTGAATTCAATGCTAGGAATTCAAGTGAGCTATCTAGCATTCTTTGTTGTAAAGAAGATTGTGACCCTATCTGGCTTACAAAAGAGAGTAATCATCAGTGGGAAATAATTTCAAAGGACAAGGTCTACAATCTCTTTGGCGAAAAATTTCTTACTTTATGTGGGGCTTCGATTTAGTCATTTCTAATGGTTTGACTAGATGGGAAAAGTCTGGTAATTTCACTTGCAATACTTACAATGGAGCAAGTGTAGTAGACTATGTAATTTTCTCACATAATTTGAGTGAGAAAATGGAGGAAGTTTTGATTGGAGATCAACTTTGGGACTTAAAATCAGATCACAAGCCAATTTATTTAAGCTTCTTTTGGACTGGAAAGAAGCAGTTAGGGTCAAAAAATCAATGTGTTCAACAAAATCTTCCAAAGGGAAGAATTATTTCGACTCCAAAAAACTATAATACATTAAAATTAGCTCTAGAGAGGCTCTTTGAGAAGAAGAAAATCTCATTTCACGACCTGCATATTCTTGAATTAACACATTTATTTCAAAGTGCACTTGCAGAGTGCAAAAGAGAAAAAATTAAGAAGTCAGAAAAAAATTGTTGTAGAGTGCAAAAGAGCAAAAATTAAGAAGTCTGAAAAAAAATTGCTTTATGGTCAATGTTTGGTTTGACGGGGAATGAAAAAATGCAAGGAGAATGTGGAAAGATTCAAACAAGGATAACAAAAAGCTCAAAGCTTACAAGCATATATTAAGAAATAAAAATGTTTATTTCATGGTTTTGAGGAGAGAAGAACTAATATTATTTGGGAAAAATAAAAACAAATTATTTTGGAATGAGCTCCAACTTAGAAATATGCAAACTGAAAACAATATTACAACTTATAAATGGTTTGACTATGCAAGAAAACTTTATGAGCAGGATCCCAGTGTTGACCCTCCTCCTTTGGTCAACACTGATACAAAATTATTCTCGGTGCATGAGGTAGAGATGGGTATCAAGAAGTTGGGTGTTGGAAAATAAAAATACTTAGTTGAACTCCAAGGATAGTATCTAAAGTGGGGCTTAAAAATTCTTTCACCTCACATTACAAAAAAAATCAACAACACCATACAATAGGGGTTCCCCACTGATTGGATAACTAGTTTGGAAATACCTCTTTTCAAGAGTGGTGACGTAAATAATCCCTCCAACTATAAAAACATTATGATAAACCCCTTTTTTGAAAATTTATTTGGAATCATGCTAGAAAATAAAATCAGCAAGTGGGAAAAAGAAAGAGATACACGTGCTAAAGGACAATAAGGTTTTAGACCTAAAAATTCCATAGTTGATCATGGTATAACTTTAAGGCACATCGTTGAGAAAGATTGGGAGAAAAAGGAAGAAGTATTTTGTTGCTTTGTTGATTTCAAAAAAGCCTTTGACACAGTTCCTAGGGATAAGCTTTGGCATAGAATGGAGGAACTTGGGGTTCCCAGGAATTTGAGAGCAGTTGTGCATAGGATGTATGAAGAGGTGAAAGTCAAAATTAGAACTTCAGCAGGCATTTTTGAAAGTTTTAGAAGCGATATTGGGGTAAAAGAAGGTTGCTCATTGTCTCCTACCCTCTTTGGTTTATATATCGACAAGCTTGAAGAGTAGCTAAATTTTCAAGGGGGTGATGGTATCCATTTGGGCACATTTGTTATAAGGCTTCTTTTGTACGCAGATGACCTTATTTTGATTGCTAAATCTGCTCTTGGTTTGCAAGAGCGCTTACTTTCCCTTGAGCATTTTTGTAGAAGTGTGGGGTTTCAAGTCAATATCAGAAAAATGAAAGCAGTGGTTTTCTCTAACAAAAGAAAACATAACCAGCATAAGTTCTACTTTGAAGGCAACATTTTGGAAGAAGTTCCAGATTACAAATACCTCAGAATTGATTTCAACTGAAATCGAAACTGGGATGGATGTATAAAGAAAATAACTTTGGGGGGTTGGAAATAATTTTATGCTTTTCAAAATAGGTGTAGAGAGGCAAAGTTATGGGACTAGAAAACTACTCTAACTCTTTTTGGGATTTCAGTGATTTTGATGATTCTCTACGGTTGTGAACTGTGGGCCAGCATTACATCCGACATGCACTGGAAACAAATTGAGAAAATTCATAAGCGTTTGATTACAAACAAATTCAAAATTAAAAGTGCAGTTCCTTATGCTATCTTGTTAAGTGAAACAAGGGCTGCTCCTTTTGAAGCAATAGCTATGGTGTGGGTCATAAGGCATTTGAAAAAAATTGAGCAAATGGAAGAGGGAAGATGGCCTAAGGTTGTTTTTAATTACATATTTGGCACAAGAAACAAGACTTGGATGTAGCAAAGTAAAAAATGGTTTAGAAAATAGGGCATTTTCTTGTGTCCCACAAACAGTAAAGAGATAATAGCTTTTGTTATGGATAATTTCCAGGGATATACTTAGGAGAAGGAGCTAGGGAGGAAGAAAAAGTATTATGTTGAAGAGTTTAATCCCATTCACAATTATCAGCAAAAAGCGTACATAGGGGCCAATATTTCTTAGAGAGCCAAAAGTCATATTTCTCAATTAAGGACTAATTTGCATCACTCCGTTGTGAAATATGGCATTAGAAAAGGCCAAAATAAGTGTGGGAGGAAAGAGTATTTATTTTTTTCTCTTCCGGAAAAGTGGAAACATAAAAGCATTTCATTTTAGATTGTGAGGCCTTCAAAGACACCATGTAAAGTCATGGAGATATTTTGGCAGCTAGCTCTTGGGATATTCTATTTAGTAAGGACTTTGTCGAGAAGCTAGGAGAGTTTATTGTAAAACTTCAAAGGAAAATGGAAGAGTACAAGAGCCATATAGAGAAGAAATATGTCCCATAGGCTATCTTTTGCCTCGTGAACGTTAAAATAACTTCTTATTCTTATTCTTCTATGTAATTCCTTTTCCTTCTTAAGTTAAAGTTGACCCATATCAAAACAACAGACAGACAAATGTCAATGGAGATGCAAAAGGTAGACAATGCCTAGCCTAACCATTTACAAAAGGGAAAGGATTAAAATATAGGACAAGTTTATCGAGGTAGATGAATTTCCCAGATGGTCAATGTGGTCAAGGTACATCCTCTCTTTAGACATAGACGATCCCTCTAGCCCTAGAGCGGGTCTAGCAACAAACAAGACAAACAAGAATCCACTTTCCTAGATTACTTTCAATCGAAAACAAACGATAGGAGTACCTAACTTAAACTTGTGTCGATTACTTGTTCCCTTCAAGTGCATCAATTTATCTTTCGCTCTGGATCACGTTTAAAAGAATATAATTATTTTTAAAAACACTTGTGTGGTACACCTATATTTTAATGTATAAACATATCTAAAACCAATGAAATTAGAAGCTATATACACCTTAATTTTAATTTTCTATAACAAACAAAAAAACACATATACCACCTCAATATAATTCAAATAATAAAATATACATTTTCATAGTGCGTAAAAATACAAAAACTAAAATAAACCAAGAAGGAAAAATAAAAAAATATACCGTTACAATTTTTTTTCAAACACGAAAATAAAAAAATCCCCGCCGAAGAAAAATATCACCAAAAAATGAAAAAACAAAAAACAAAAACATGATATAGAAGTTTTGACATAGAACCCCAATAAAACATGATATACAAGTTTCTAGATACAATGACCACAATATAACTTGAAAGAAAGAAAAATGAGCAAACTTATACGTGAAAATACATAATTTTAAAAACTAGAAATTGTTGTGAAAGGTGCAAAGATACATCGAAGGATTGAACATGCCTATGGTGTTACTGCAAAAATTTTGCAACAAAGGCAAGATAACAACCTAAAGGGTCTAGGATGGAGGTGAGGAAATGTGTTCATGCTTGCAATAGTCTCACACTTATGCAGATGTCTATGTGACCAATGAAATGTGTTCATGCTTGCAATAGTCTCACACTTGTGGAGATGCATGCCTGACAGATGAAATGCGTTCACGCTTGCGATAGTCTCACACTTGTGCAGATGCATGCCTGACAGATGAAATGTATTCATGCTTGCAATAGTCTCACACTTGTGCATATGCCTGTTTAACAGATTTTGAACCACGTGGCTAAATAATTTTTTTCCAATCATACCACTATGTCAAAATCTTATATACATATTATATCCAAGCTATTACGTGCAAGGTAATGAGGAAAAACATTACCATAGGTCCTAGTGGGAATTAGCGCACAAAAAATATAATTTCACAAAGGAAATGATAAAGTCAGTGTGTGTTGATAATGAGATTAACTAAAGAGCATCTTTCACTAGAGTGACCTTCAGATTCCAGGATATTCAACAATCAACATAAAGAAGGGGGTTTGGTTTACAATTTTAGGTATCTCCTTTTAAAAATTTTGGTTTAGAATTTTAGCTATCACCTTTTAAATATTTTAAATTTATTTGTAATCATTTTCTTGGAGCTATTAATTCTAGTTTTAAATTTAAATTTAAATTTTGTCTAAAAAGATTTGTTGGAATTGTAAATTTATGTGGTGTAGTTTACACAATCCAAATGTCCATTTTGAAGATGAATAAATCTCATTAGGTGCATATTTTTTTTCAAAATTTTCACTCTAAAAGAGGTCCCATATTCTATCTTTAGCCTTGTGGAGGCTATTTTTTTTTCTCTATTTCTCATCTTTCCTTTGCATAGCTCATGCAGGTTACACAATAACGAGTGACCATGTAAGTTAACTGTAGTTAAGAAGCCATTATTTCAAAGATGACCATTCCTAAACAATAAAAAGCCCAATAATGTCTCACATTGAACATGATTTTAGGTGGGACTTTATCATAGTTATTTAAAGCAATTTTGTGTGGGGGTTATCTTAATAATTTTGATTTGAAGGAGTACCTACTAAGTATATAATATGCATTTATAGTTTGGAAAGTTTTCACATTATTGAATTGTTTATTTTACATATATTTGTTTTGTATATGGAATGGAGAAATTATAAATCTCAATTTCATATTAACAAAATATAAATATAAATGAGAGAAAATTAATATATATATAAAGCAATGTTAGGAGTATGTGTTTCTTTGGTAAAATGTTATAGGTTCAAATTCAAAGAAGATTAAAATATACCTTGTAAACTTTAAATGAAAAAATCTCATATATCAATTTAATATCTAATATAGTCATAACCTTAAAATTAAATTATCATTATTATTATTATGCGGGTTGTGATGCCACTCATCACAAGTTCATTATTATTATTATTTAATTGTCGAAGGATTTTTATTTCAACTTAAGGTGGATGAGGTCTCTAGGTTCTTGGTTAAACGGTGATGATGTATCTGATGAAGATGGAGTTAAAAAAAGAAGAAAAAAAAGAAAAATGAAAGGTCCTACCAACTTTACAAAAAAAAAACTTAAGGTGGATGAGGATTTTGAAGTTTATTTTATTTTTTAATTGAGATCCTAAATTGATTCTCAAGGGAATATGCTCAACATATGCATTGTCTTAATATTTTTTAATTGAGAGCCTAAATTGATTCTCAAGGGAATATGCTTAGCATATGCATTGTCTTAATGTTTATAAAGGGCTACAGTGTTAGGCTATAGTGTATTACATAGTTTGCTAGGTTGCATTGATTTTTAATAAATTTAAAAAATTATATTAGTGCCACGTGGCCACCCACCAATTTCCTAAGGATTTGAGATTATTCCAATTTTAACAAGTTTTTCCATGATAAGTTCCTCATTATTATTTATAACATTCATTTATATATAAGAAACTTTTATCTAGCAAAATGGTCCATTATTTTAAAAAATTTGATTCTTGCCACGTTGCTTCCCACCCACCAATTTCCTAGGAATTTGAGATTATTCCAATTCTAATAAGTTCCTCCATGATAAGTTCCTCATTATTATATATATCTATATCTTAGGTCCAATAGACCAAAGATTGGTCTCAGTGGACGTTAACCATCATCATCATCATATATATATATATATATATATATATATATATATATATATATATATATAAGAAAATTTTATTTTGAAAGATGGTCCATTTTACACTAAGATATGTAATTCCTTTTGCTTCTTAAGTTAAAGTTGACCCATGTCAAAACAAAAGGCAGACAAATGTCTAATGGAGATAAAAAAGGTAGGCAATGCCTGGCCATTTTTAAAATGGAAAGGATTAAAATATACCTTTATAAACTTTAAACGAAAAAGTATCATATATCAATTTTATAAACTTTAAATGAAAAAATATCATATATCAATTTAATATCTAATATAGCCATAACCATAAAATTAAATTACCATTATTGTTTTTTTTCAAAGAGAAAAAATTCGTAACTTTCATTAAAGATAGGTTACATGTTACATAATGCTGGAAGTGTGCTACTAATCAGTCCAAAAACTAATACAGTCTGATACTTGCCTTCATGCAGGCAATAAAAACAATCCCAAAAATAAACATATTTTCAAGAATATTCCAAATGTTCACATAGTAAGCTCGGTGCTTAACTTACTATCAAAAAGAAAAAAACCATATTAAAGTAATATACATGCCGGTAAATAAATATCCCGGGAGATAGTCACAAAATTCTCCCCAAAAACCTGTACAGCAAGTAAGCCATCTATGGATGTGCCTCCTCTATAAAAGGCCGATGAAAATATTTGTATACCTGTCCACCAGAGTGTTCAGTGAAATGCCAGGTGCCCCAATCTAGCTCCGATGCTTCTTTGGATAATTTTTCAACCACTTTGTTCCGAGACCTATAAATATGTGTCACTGAGATAGAATCAAATAGGACTTTGAGATGATGAACCTCACGCAGCAGTGCAGACAGTGTGTGCGAGTGACATAGTGCAATATTATTGAACCAATTGATAACAAGCTGTGAGTCACCAAAAATCTGGATGGAGTTGCAGTGGATGTCCTGAGCAAATGTCAGAAGAAGTCTAAGGCAATTCAGTTCTGCATAGTTATTTGTTACGGGTCCCAATCCCATTCTGATATGGTAGTAGTGATGATCATTTAAGTAGAGTATTGCGCCCCCACCACAGCCAGCTGCATTGGACGCACCATCTAAGTATGCCCAAGCACGACTGTGATCAATTATTTCAGGTGTTCCGAGTGGAGGCTTGCTGAGATAACTGTCTACAGGCAAGAGATTGAAAGTAGCAATAGAGGAAGCGCAAATGCGGTCACAGTCGATAGGGATATCTCTGAAGATCTGTTTGTTCCGTCCGATCCAAATCTCCCATGCCACAATCAAAGGGAGATTCCTCATTCTCGGGCAGTTATCAAAGTGCTGCCACCAATTCGTCCAGGCATCAAGAAGATTGTCCCCCTGCTAGATATAATTACAGCCCAGGCCAGTGCAGATCCGAGCCCAGATTACTTTGATGCAATTGCACAGAAGAAATAAGTGGGTCGTGTCCTCACAGCTAGCAAGGCAGTAACAGCATTGAGAAGCCCCATGGTATGCCCATTTGTGGAGAAAGTCCATGGTGGGTATATATTGGTTAAGAATGCACCAGAAAATCATTTTGTGTTTATGTGGGGCTTTTAATTTCCAAATGATACGACACCACCATGCTTTGATAGGGGGTTCCTTGGACCGAATTAAGGCAAGGTATCCAAGTTTAGGAACATAGTGACCATGAGGAGATACAACCCAAATTAATCTGTCAGCCTGCTCAGTAATTCGAATGTTTGTAGCTTTAAGGGCCCAAATATACTTCTACCAAATCTGGGAACTAGCCTGAGGGATGTCGAGATCAGCAGCACTAAGCCAGGCTTGGCCCCGCCACGAGGAATGAGCCAAGTCCGCAACCTGTGCAAGATAGAAAATATTCCTATGTGCAAGGTGTTCGGTGATAAATACTGGTAATTTGTAATGATCTCCGCTGCCAAACCACGAATCAATGCCTATTCGGACCATAGCACCCGTGCCAATCTGCCATGATAATCCAAGCTGTATGATGTGTGCCGCCTTATTGATCGCCTTCCATATAATAGATGCACCAGGTGTCTAACCAATCCTGTCTCAGATCCAATCGAGGGGGTTCTGAGGCGAAATATATTTAGCCACAATAACTTCTTTCCAGAGGCTCTGACCCGTGATTAAGTGCCAGCACATCTTTGCAGCCAGGGCCCTCGAGAAAAGATGCAAATATTTTAACCCCCATCCTCCCCATTGTTTAGGGATGTTGATGCAGTCCCAGGCAATCCAAGAAAATGTGGAGGCCTTCCCCTGGTTGCGCCAGAGAAATTTTCTGCAAATCCTTTTGATTCTATTGGTAATGCCAATAGGAATCCAAGCCAGAGTCATCCAATAGACCGGAATAGCTTCCAGCACAGATTTGATGAGTATCAGTCGGCCAGCCCTAGATAACCATCTGTTATACTAGACATTAATTCTGCGTTCAATTTTGGCAATGATCCAGTTCCAGTATTTAATCTTGTAGTCGTTTGGTTTAATATGATACCCCAGATATTTGAGTCCATCATTGATATCAATGCAAACATAGTCAAATAGGTTCAGTGAAATTCCTTGTTCCATTCCTGAGTAGCCAGTCATAATAATGGTGGATTTGGTGCCATTAGGTTCCATACCTGTGGCCCTGCAAAAGCAATTCAGTAGCAGATCAAAGTGAACAAAGTCTTGTCTAGTACCATTGAGGAAAATGAGTACATCATCCACAAATAAGAGATGAGTGAGATGAAGAATGTCATTGATCTGAAGCCCTTGAAGTTCTCCCCTGTCTTTTGCATTTTTAAAGAGACCCGAGAGTCCCTCCATAACCAAGAAAAATAATAATGGAGAGAGAGGACATCCCTGACGAAGTCCTCTCCCCGCATGAAAGAAATCAGATGCGGTGCCATTGATCATAATGCTGAAAGTGACATGACTAATACATCCCATAATCCAGTTTATAAACAGATGAGGGAAGCCAGAGTGGATTAATATGAAATGAAGATAACTCCAGTTGAACCGATCAAAAGCCTTTGTGAGATCGATTTTGAGAATGGTGGATTTCTGGCGTAGGGTCTTAATGGAGTGGAGGACTTCCTGGGCAGTGCCAATAGCTTCATGAATTTGCCTATGATTCAGGAATGCAAATTGTTCTTTTTCAATATGTGTAGACAGGAAAGGCTTGATGCGGTTTGCAATAATTTTGGATATGATCTTGTATATGCAGTTACACAGAGATATTGGCCTATATTCATTGAAACTAGTCGGATTGTCTGATTTTGGTATGAGAGCAATGAAAGTGGTGTTGAACCCATCATCTATCCTACCACGCACTCTGCTGTCTTCAATCATAGTCAACAGGTCAGAAGATATGAGATCATAAAAATGGATAAAAAAACTCAATGGGCCAGCCATCAGGCCCAGGGCTTTTGTCCCGCTTGAACCATTTCAATACACCTTCCAGTTTGCCCAAAGTAACCGGTGCATTGAGGTCATCCATCTGTTCCTGTTCCACAAATCTTTTGAAATGCTGAGTAATGTGCATGATTTTCGGAAGATAAATGCAGTTAGACGCCCTATAAAGGTTTGTGAAATGTCTAGTGCCCAGGTCAAATAATTGAGACTGCGTTCTCGCAGTAAATCCATTGTTGTCTGACAGTTCCCATATGGCATTTGCAGCCCTCCGGCCATTTTCATGCTGCTGAAAGAATTTAGTATTTTCATCACCCGCTTGTAACCATATAGCCCGGCTTTTAAGTCTCCAGTCTTCCTCCTTTTGTCTCAGAAATTTAGCTTTTTCCGATTCAAGTATAATTAGTTGTTCCCTGGTATCATCAGAACGATATCCCAGCAAATCGGCATTGTTGAGATTGGAAATCTTATTTCCAATATTAAGCAGAGCCTCCCTCTCCGATCTCTTCTTGTTCTGAACCCATCGAATGGTTAGTTTTTTAATTTGGTTGAGATTGTCATTTATGATCCGACCCGGATCACGATCATTCAAAGGGCCACAGTGCTGCCAGGCCCGAGTGACCATCAGGGTGTATTCAGGATCTCTCAACCAACGAGAATTGAATTTGAATGGGGAACGAGCCCTGTTAGGGCCACACTCGAATTCCAGATAAATTGGAGAGTGGTCAGATTTACCACCCATCCCCACCCACTGACGAGCACGAGTCATAATAGGTAGGAGAGACTGCTTAATGAGAAATCTGTCTAATCTGCGAGCCAAAGCAGCATTGCCAGTCCTTCTGTTCCTCCAGGTGGGTTGAATCCTGGTAGATTGTATGTCAATAAGATTTGAGGCACCCATCAATGAGTTGAAAAACTCAGCCAAAGGATCCGGGGAGGCATGAGGGCCCCAAGATTCAGAGATCCCTAAAGAGAAATTTAGATCTCCACCCAAAATAAGATGAGGTGCAGTAAGTAAAGAACAAGACATTAAGGAAGTCTAGAATTGCTCTCTGTATGCGCAGGGCCCATAAATGTTGATCAAGGTAAATTCCACCTCCGAGTTACCAAAAAGGACATTCATAGCCAGAACTCCAGTTCGACCCCAACAGTTAGTCATCCGGGTAGTCCTGTCATTTATACCCAAAGCACAGCTCCCAGATCGCCCAGATGCATCAAGGGTAATGAATGTCCAACGAGGTCGGAGAGAAGTCAAGGTAGCCTGCACATCACGGCCAGCACCAAGCGTTTCCTGAAGAAATAGAATGTCAATGGGTTTTTGAGCTATCAATTCCCTGAGGGCCAATCTCTTATCGGGGTTGGCCAGACCCCTATAGTTGAAAGAGAGGCAAATCATGATGTAACCTTCAACAAGGGTCTTCTAGCTCTAAGGACCCACATAAGAGAGGATTGAGTGCCAGCTTCTACTTCGAGATTGGCTCTTTTGATCGCCTTCGCCAATGCAGAAGGTCGACCACGAGTTTTGTTGGGAATACAGTCCAAACTCGGCCCAATCCCAAAAGTCTCACCCGATTGTGAAAGTGAGAGTGATCTAAGAAAATAGTTATGATGCGATGAGGGAGTCTCAAAAGAGGACGATGAGTGGCAGTGGGGTTCAGCAGTGGAGTGGTGAATAATAGGAGTGGATGACGGATGAGCCATAGCAATGGTGCAGCATACCGTGGAGAGTTTCAGAGAATGGCCAGACAGAGTCGATGGTATGCAAGAAGTAGTAAAAGAAGAGGATTGATTGATATCTACATTACCAGAAGTGGATTCGAGAGAAGTGGTAGCTGGTAAGACTAGATTACAATCAGTAAACAAGGAGGCATTGGAAGGAGAAGTACCCGAGATAGAAGAGGTCCGCTGAGTTGTCTCCATCGAAACCAGCGGGCGAGATCTGTGGAGCGAGGTAGTCCACGATGGAAGTACAGACTGCACCAGCCCAGCATCTCTCGGGGAGTCCGGGGTTGACATACGCACATCTGCAAAGCCCAGCACAGTATTGTTCACCGACACAGTCTGTGTACCAATCAAACAAGATTTCTTTGAAGCCTGCTTGCCAATACCCTTCTTTGGACAATCTTTGTACAAGTGTCCAACGTCATGACACTTCTTGCATCGAAATGGCATGCCCTCATAGTCAAGTGGTTGCTGCCATATCATCCCATCAAAAACCATGTTGAATTTTTCATAGAGTCCATCCCGTGTGTCTAAGAAAATCAAGATTCGAGCCACAACTTGACTGCCCGATGTCAGATAAGATCGGTCATGGTCTAGATAGAGGCCAAAGTGTCCTCTAATGTTCTTGAGCGCAGAATCGCTCCAAAATTACAGTGGCAGACGCGGCAGCCTCATCCAGATTGGGCCTTCTCCCGCATTCTCCTTTTTGGTGTCGAACAGGGGAACCCATCTCTTAAGGTAGACAGGGTGCATCTCAAGATGCCAGTAATGCTTGAGTGCCCAGTCCGATTGATCAGGGCGATCAAATGAGAGTGAAAACCAGCCTTTGGTGAGAACCTGGACCTCCGGGAGAACATTGAGAGTCTCACTCCAGATCTCACGAATCCACCTCCGAAGCCGAGTCACGAAGTATTTTCGGCCACGGACCTTCCCCACAAGAGTCTTGGTCGCAATAAGGCCCCAGTCCACCATATCGCTCTCGCTGCCAAAGTTTGTGGTATATTTGAGTTTATTCTTTGTGGCTTTGTGCAATTTCTTTGCTTTTGAGCAGCCCAGCCCCGGCTCAACAGAGGTATCTAATTCAGAGGATGTACCTATCTTTTCCGATAAGGTGATGTCCTCCGGAATGTTAGCAAACGCCCCCGAGGCCACCAATGGTCCAGTGGAAGCCAAATCAATAAGTGTCTCGCCTCTTGGGTCGGAAGGTCCATGAGTGGTAGGCCATTTAGGGAGAGGTCCCCCAATGCTCAGATGAGCCAGTGAACCGGTAGCATCCCTGATATCTTGATAAACCGCTTCCGAGAACTGCGCTGAGCATCCAACAGCAACACTCGTCAATATATCTTGTCCAGCCTGGGAGAAATCCAAGGGCCCAAATTCTACACCCGAGGGCGAGTCGAAAGTGAATAACGCAAGGTCTGCTAAAGGCGTGTTGCAACCCTCCATGCTGGCCAACTCGGACGGAGCAGGAGCCTCCACCTCAAGAGACGGGTCCAGGTCAGACATATTGGCCACCGCATCATGTGCTTCAAGTCCCCAAATATCGACCCCCTCCAGAGGATCCTCCGAATAGTCCACCTCATCATCATAGTGATCCATAGTAGGTAGTGAGACGCCAGGCAATACCGTGAAGCACCTGCTGAAGGAGGCCAAAACCTCTGAGAAAAATTGTGAAGGATATCCGGTCCAACCGACAGGAACGAAGACAGACAGTGTCAGATCAGGAGCAAACGCCAAATGAAAGTAGGGGCCCGATGAACAGCCAAAGCACAACCAGGTCAGGGTCCACAGACCCGAACGGCCCCACCCAAAACAGCGGGTTGGCCAAACAGTGAAGATGATGTCAAGACAAATGTAAAGATATGCCTTCCACAATCCCAGCAATAGATAAGAAACAAAACCCCAGTCCAAGATTGTCACACACCCCAATCGATAGCAACCGAGTATGATTCCAATGGAACTCGGGATACAGCCACGAAGCCGGTCAGACAGATGCCCAGAACAAACCATAAACAAACAAAATCACAGTACCCAATAAATACTGCGCCAGGAACAAACCGGAAACCTGTGAGACAAACCTTGTCCCGCCATCACAATCCAAGGGTCCCATCCTCACTAGTAGATACTAAGTGCCCCCGGTTGAGAGAGCCAGCACCTCTCAGGGCACCCATGCCACCATGGAAACCTGCAACTCCAGAGGTCCATTACCATTATTGTTATTTGTTAGGGTCCCGTGATTTGGCCGATTGGCTAGCCAAATGACGATGTAACATCAAACCAAGCTTTGGAGCCCAAGGACCTAGCCTTCCTGGACTCAGAGAGGGCTCTCTCTATAAGTGTAAAAGATGTCGGTGTGTTTACTTGCGATGTTCTGATATTAGGCTAGTTATGAAGTGTGTTTTTGGTTTTTTAGTTTTTAAGTTTGTGAGGGATGAAACTGATCAAATACATAAACTGGATGACAAGATGTAGATAAATTGGGCTATGGGGTCAAACAGATCAAGGAAGCTATGAAGTGATGATGTAAAACTGCTGTAGGGCCGATTTGATTCACAGTAGAAGGGATCTCTGGGCAAAATGGATTAAATGAACAATAAGTTGGTGAAAGACAAGGGATTTCAAGTGCAAACTAGTTAATAGCAGACATAAACATGTAATAGCGAGCCATTAATCATGCTAGGAATAACTATAAGCTAATCAATACATAGAAATCAAACATTCAAGCCGTACATAGAGGTATATGACCCTCTAACTTCGAGAAAAGGCTATCAGACTTTGGGGAAAACACATGAGACAAACTAACAACTCATAAACTATGCCGGAACGCCTAAACATAGTCTCTAAGTCATTGGGCACTTGGACAAATAAGTTTTTATAGTTTTAGGCAAAGGGCTAGATCGGGACTAGGCCTCCTTGGTTCAACAAGATGATCAACAAATCAGTCAAAGAGAAAGTTTTATGGACAGAACTATGGGCAGCTGATAGGTAGGTTGGGCAAACCTTACATCCTACTCAGCATACATAGAACTTATGAATAAAACTTAGCAACAATACCTTAAGTTACTAAAGAGCAGCTAAGAATTCTTTAGCATAACTAAGGGAGAAGAAAACATCAAGCTATGAAGATTCGGGGATTTTGAGGTGCCTCCATGGGCATGTCTCAAAATCAATCTTTACTGATCTATAGCAGCAAGAAAAATGAATTATGAGTGAAAACTAGAAGACAAAACACATTAAGAAGCACTATACCATTCTACCATGTCAAGGAATCCATCAACAATCCTTCATCATTCCTCAAAAGCATCCAAGAGGCAGTCCAAAAATCATAACTCAAGTGTATTCTTCAAAGCTCATATGACCAATGTATTAATTCCTCTCTCAAGTTCAGCCTCTGATTTACAATGAAACCCATGGAATAAATAGGCTTGAGGGAGGAAAACCTCATGGAGCAACTAGCTATCCCATTGGCCAAGTCAAAATATCTAAACTTGTCCATGAGGCTTTGCAAAGCCCAAGGCACAAAATATCCCATAAAATATCTAAAAAACTGCTAAAAACGGAAATTATATTGACTTTACATGATTTTCCCATGATAAAAATAGCTTAACGCACATTTGGGAAAAGCAGATTTTTGGAGTTCAAAAATTACAAAAATACTTCATATTTATGCCTAAAAAAGGTCCCCTGACTTGCTGAAGGCAAATGGCAGCCTTCCCGGTGTCGAAATGAGGCTCATGATGGCTCGTTGGAAATCTCTCTGTGTCTGCTTTCCGACGCAAGTGGAATCACCTCAATCTGATCTCTGAAAGTCCCTCAAAACTGTACCTGTGTGCAAAAACCCAGAAAATAGCAGGCTGCTGATATGGCGGGCAGAATGTGCAAAAAGAGGGTGTTTTTCGCCAATTTGAGGGGGCGAATGATCTTCAAATGCCCTGAAAATCGCTGGAGAGCTGCTCATGGAATTATGGCATCCATCGGTATCATTCTCTTCCCTTGACGACTCATCAAACTGAAATGGCGAATTTATGAGTTTTTGGCCAAAAACCCAAAAATGCCAAAAAACAAAAAGTTGCCGAAACAGGCCCAAAATTGGCATGCATGACCCTCAAGGGTCCATAGAAACATGCTCCGAAGCTGAAGCCAAAATATCAAGGGCTGATATTCTTTTCCCTCCCTTCCGTGCCAGGCGCCTCTCCTTCAACTTCTTCAATTTCTCTTGTGCTACCTTTAATTTTCGCCTGGAAAACTGATTTAGCTTTTGAAAGTGAAGAGTCCTCTTTCTCTGTAGCTCAAGATCCCTGTTCGCCTTCTCAAGCTTGGTTTCCAAATGCTGGTTAGCTCTCTCAAGCCATGCTTCTTTGTTTTCTTCAATTTCTTGCTCAAAGAGGGCAGTGAGAGGAAAGGCTTCGAAATGAGCTTTTTCTTCTGCTCTCTGTTTTTCCAAGGCTCTTCTAAGCCCTATGGTCCTAGGCCTCTTTCGCCTAGGCTGGTCTTCCTCCTCTTCATCATCAAACTCGCCAATGAGCTCTTCAATTCTTACTTGCGCCTTTTCTGCCTCTTTCTTATACTTGATCGCCCTTGCCTCATGGATAGCTACATGAAACTTCATTTGTTTGTTTTCAACCTCCAAGAAATGGTTGAAATTCCTCGCCCTTTGAAGATCTTCTTGTAACACCTCAATTTTCCCCTCTTTGTGAATGAGGAGGTTTTCAAGGATGCGGGCCTCATTATCACTGTCATCGCTTGGGATAGGGATGACAGCTGATTTACCTCCATGCTTGGCACCTTCTCCAACCATGCTTTTGCCTTTGAAGGCCAATCTGGCGCTTTTTCTCCTTGGCAAGCTAGAAGTTGTCTTTTTGGGCAATTTCCTCTTTCTAGGAACAGTTTTGGTCACTGTTTGGATGGCAGCCTTAGCTTGCTGTTCCTCATCAATGTTTTGTCCAATTTGTGTTTCAAGAGGTGTTTCAATTTCTTGCCCAACTTGCTGTGCTTCATCAACTGTCTGCTGCTGTTCATCAACCTGTAGCTGCTGCTGTTCTTCAAACTCTAGTTGCTGCTGTCCACTGCCTTCTAGCTGCTGTCCCTCTTCCTGTACCTGCTGCTGTTCATCAACCTCCAACTACTGCTGTTCACTGCCTTCTTTTTCTCCCTGTGGTTTACTGCCTTCTCCTTCTCCTTGTAGACTTGGCTGCCCAGTGGTCATTTTGAGTTTTTTAGGTGTAGGCCTACTAGACAAAGGCACTGGGCGATGGACAGGCTGAGTAGGAGACACATGAACAGGAGGGACAGTGGCGAAATATGCATGGCTAATGAATGAATCCCATGAAACCCCTTTTTTCTCCAGCTGGTGTAAGAAGATAATCTTGATCAAGGAATGATGAAAGAGAGAAGGGATTTGCTGAGGTGGAGCTTTCTTTTGGACAGTAGAAGCCATTTTCTCTATGCTTTTGGACAAAAAGTATGGAAGGTTTAATTACCTGCTTCTGGTAAAATGCATCAACAAGCGGACATGATAGGCATAAATTTGGTTAAACCTCCCTTCACAAGTGAAATATCTCATTATGGCTTTCATCAGCAGAGCATAACTGTCGAGAAGATAGGAGAAGGGGAAAATAGCAGTGATGGTTTCCCTATGTTCAGGCTTGATGAAAGGTTTATAATCCTCCAGATCAAGATGCGCTTGTTTAAACCACTTTTCACCATGATACGGGATCTTGGTAGCCTTGGATACATACCTTGGGGAGATTTTGAAATCAAGATCCGCCAACTGGAAGTGTTTGTCCTTGAATCTCAAAGCGCACAAATGTGTAAGTGGCGAGAAACTCTTGACTTCTTCTATCCTCTGACAGAAATCAAGACAGCCTACTTTGTGGAAATTGAAAAGCACTGATGGGTGAGCATTGATTTCTTCTATGGAGATAGGCTCATATCTCTTATGTGGACCGCTCTTGTGATCTCGCTTTGGAGGCATTCTGACTTTGACCAAACTTTGGAAAAGGCAAACTGCCTTCACTGTATGAAAAATGTTCTGTTGGATTGAAACTGGCCACTATACTGTTTGGACAGATATGGACACTATGGATTTGAATAAAACGCAACAATGTTTCTTTGAATAAGCCACCTCTGCACTTCTTAAAAACAGTCCTTCAACTCTGGATGCACTTCAGCCATGTAAAATTCTCAGTAGGAAACCATCAATAAAGATGAGACAATATGCTGTATAAATTTCCTGTATGTAGTGTTAAGAAATCATTCCTCCTGGTGAGTTTGCTAGAGATCAACCAACCCTTGCATTTTGCATCTATAAGACCAATCTTCAATATTAAAAACCCTGCTCTTTAGTACCTCTGCCTCCAATGTTTAACTTCTCATCAACAAACTCTACCCTTTTAATGTGCTGTCACCTTTGGAGACTCTCTGTCAACAAATCTTCAGAATAATACAATATAGTGCAAGGAAAAGGCAGACCTAGTTTTAGGTGTAAAATCAATGCATAGTGCTTTTAGGAAAACCCACCTCTTTGCTTGTGAATTTCGAAGGTCAACACTACACCTGTACCTCTGTCTCAATGTTAAATGCAATCACCAACAACTCTATCCTTCAATATGCTGTTACTTTTGGAAACTCTCTGCCAACAAACTTACAGTAGTGAAATATAGTGAAATAGGGGCAGATTGCTTAGAAGGGGCTTGTTGTGATAAGTGTTTTGATAACCCTGTTCTTCAGAAATGACCTTCCTCTTGAAAAATATTACAAACAACAGCCCTTCAACATGACACCATATAATGAAAGAAAGGCAGAGCTAGGTTAGGTGACATATCAGTGCACCATGCTTTTTAGAAAACACACCCTTTGTTTATGAGTTCAAAGATCTATCAATACATCTATACCTCTGTCTTCAATGTTTAAAGTTCAACCATCAACAACCTCTGCCCAAACCATCAATGGTCATTCATGAACGTAGCCCTCTGGTGATATTATGAGAACCTTTGCTTGATTTATACTTCTGCTTGACCCAGAATCCTCTTTCCTATTAAAATTTACTGTTCTCTGTGTATGCTATTTCACTTTAAACAAAATCATGCTCATTTTTAGCGTTACCCTTGTTGTGGATATACAGTCAAAATCAAGTTTTGGAGCGGAGGCAACAGGGTTTTAAAAACTCAAAGCTTGAGCAGAGGCTACAAGGGTTTCTCTTAAAATGGTCAAGGCCTTTTCAAAAATGCATAGTTTCAAACCACGGCACACAGAATTTAACTTTGGTTTTCGAGATTTTCGAGGTAGGAGTCGAAATACCTTTGAATTTTGAGGAGAAATCCTTTGGAAGGATGCTTGAGTAGCACCGGAACCCTCCAAAACTGGCGCGACACTCTTTGAAGAAAACACGTCGCGCAGAAAAGCCCTTGTCGGGTCGGCCGGTTTAGTGGTCGGGCGGCCTTGTACAGGCGCGTCGCGCCAACGTACAGGCACGTCGCGCCGACAAAGGGCCCTGTGTAAATTTCCGCCCAGGCACGTCGCGCACAAACCCAGGCACGTCGCGCGGCCTTAAATGGTGCAGAAAAACTTCAATTTGCTCGAAAAACGCTTTGATACTTGGGGGCTGCGGAATTTGGTTTTGAATTTCGAAAATGACCTTCTTACTCTCCTATTCCACTCTTTTAACACACCTTCAACGGCTACTTTCATTGTTTATTTGAAATCCATAAATAAAGAACCCACGGCTATCATTTTGATCATAGTGAAGTCTTCCTTTCAAATAGTGGCATTTCCTTGTTTTGAGAGTTAATGTCTTTATTTGCTTTCTTGATTTCTTTATCACTGCAGGTATTTAAAATTTGCCGGCTCTATTTGGACTTGATGATATCTCTGCCCTTTTAAATGATACAAAACTGTGTTTGTTATCAAGTTGTTTTAAACAGTGACAGTTCATCAAATTTGCTTCGCCCATTCATGAAGCTATATACCTATTCTCATAAGAGACATTTCAAAACCTCAGTGCAATCTTTGTTTTGACACTTTAGGTGAAATGTTAACAAAAGAAAAGTCATTCAAAATCTGTCAAAGGCATTTGAAAGGCATTTAAAATAGGAGATGCTTTTATTGCTCTTCAACTAGTTGTAACAAATCTCTGTTCTTGAGTGATTCTGAGTTTTCCTACGGAAGTTGTAAGTGCCATCTATTAGGTTGTTTCCTTTTATCACATAATTCTACCTCACCTTTCTTGAACAACGCCCCTTTGGCATGTGATATTGTTTTGTTGCTTGACCCTTTTCCTCAAGGAAAAAGTCTTCTTTTTGGTATCAATGGCACACATATATTAAATATTTTCTCTTTCCTACTGCAGGTATAGTCTGACAGATAGCTCTTTGAAGAGGGAAAACAATCCTTTGCATCATAAACAGTAACACTTATCTGTGCAATGACTCCTATTCGGTTTTTTGGCATCCTTCCACTGCACTTCTTAGACCCATCAGTTTTCAACAACCCGTAATGGCTTTGGCCATCTGCTCATATATGGAGGAGGCTCTTCATCAGGTAAGGTATCTGAAGGCTTTTTAACAACTCTGTTTGACACAGCCTTTCTCTGAATGTGATGGTGAGTGAAATTCTTGAAAAACATCAATATTAGCACCTCTTTTTGCAAACATCACTGCATTTCAGAAGAAACCCTAGCCACAGTGACATTGTTCTAAGGGTGACTGAGATATTTATCATTTGGCTTGTTCATCTCATGACCTGTTACTTGACAAAAAATCTTTGTGACTATGAAGGTCAGTGCTTTTTGAAAAATCAAGGACTTTCCATCTGCCTGTGTAATGGCATTGGTTAACAACATCTATTCCATTTGATCTTGGACAAAAAAGGCTACTTAAGATTGGAATGTTTACTGATGACATGCCTTCTAAAGCTTCAACAATTCAAATGATTTGCAAGTTTGAAATGAGCTCCTTTATCAGACCAAACTCCCCTTTCCTTTGAACTAGCATATTTCCACTATATTCCACCATTACTCAAATTCATAAAACCTGGAGATATTGTTTCACTGTTCAATACAAAGCAAACCTGGACCTTTGCAATCTTCCAAGTCAATATTGGCCAGCGCCCTCTGCTTGTGGATGAAGGAGGCGCCCTAACCCTCTGCTTGTAAATGAAGGAGGTTCTGGGCCTTGACAATTTACCAGTTTGCTGAGACAGTGCTGTCTTTCTGTGATTTTCATGCTGGAAAGAACTGTAAAGTCTGGATGAGTAGCTTTCTGTTTTGCAGGCATATCTCAGGCTCAAGTTACATTTAGAAGCAGCTGTTCCTCTAACTGTAAATTCAAACATTTACTCCATGAGATGAAAGTATATTTCCTGCCTTTGTAGAAACCATAGAACACTGTGAAAAACCTAATAGTCAGCTTGAGATTGGGGTTTATGCAGTGCTGAGATCTAGGGGATGTGAGTGGCGCGACTTAAGGCTGTTTGTCAATTTCACTTGCAAAGTAAGAGGTCAGTCATGGTAGGTCTGTTGCAGATGGAGGCTTTTTGGCTTTTTGATGATTGCCAAAGATGAAATGTCTTAAAACGCCACTTCCTAACATAGGGGAGACTTTTGAAACAGATGTGGATTTGCCTTTTAAAGCTGATGGGCAGACCAATAAGGATGAAGCTAGATAGGATTGTGATAATGAGGTTTTGATTTCGACATGGGCGAACTGAAAAGGTAGAAAGGCGAATAAAGTTTTAGGAGGGTTTTCTGGATGACATATTGACATAAGGAAATCAGTTTCTAGAAAACTCAGCTGTAGATATAGTCATCACTAACATGTAAAAAATACTGATGGCTAACAGTGGCTCCATTTGGGGAGGGCAGCTCCTCGTCAGGAGGTGTCCAGAATTCAGATCTTTGGCTTATGAAGACCAATGCCTTATCCATTGGCGCAAAATTTACCCTTCTCTTGATGTTATTTCTGAAAAGTGACAGCATGGTTAACATCAATGATACTTCTACCTACCCCACTATCTTTCCTAACATTTTTTCTTCTCTTTGGCGCATTTGAACTAGCAGCCCTTTGACAATGCATATTTTTCTTTTTGCAAAATGAAACTATCTATTTCTACTCTTATATCTGCCGGGAGTTCAGATTAAGCTGATGAACTCCTTCATTTCTCTACCTAAAACTAGATCGACTGTCAAGATTAAGCAGTTTGACAGGATTTCATTCTCTAATTTACAACATGAAATTCAAAAATGATCAAATCAGGATTAGGCGGTCTGATTTGTCATGCATTCGTGGCATAAAAGACAAGCTGCACACAAATGTTATTCTGCAACAAAGGAAACTAGACAAGCGGGCTAAGATGTACAATGTGTTTTTCATCCCTTGCTTCTCTCTTTGGTTCTGTTTTAGGCATGTGGAACCAGAATCTCTCCCTAATCTAAGCTCTGTGATAAGTCAATCTTACACAATGTTGACTATCTTTGCACTCACTAACTTATCAGCAAATAAATTTAAACATGCTCAGCTATGATTAGGCTAGATAGATGAACAAGACATTGAAGTACCAGTAGCAGCATTTAGACTTGCGCGCTTTCCAAAGGACTATTTTTGGAACATGGGGCCTTACCACTGCTTTTTAGAAACTGCCCTCTTTTTCTACTTTTCACTGTTTTTTGTATTTTCTGATTTTTCACTTCTTCTTCAAACAAACTACAAATGAAAAGGTGCTCACAGGCTAAGCTTATTTTCTATTGTTGTCTTTCTATCCTAATCTAATCTGTACACACATACATTTAGTGAACTCTTCTTTCCAATGCAACCAGTCAAGTAGATGATCACATGGGGGATTTTGGTTTAGTTTTTTCATGATGCGGAAATAATGAAAAGGCCACTCCCATTTGGTTTGTTTCTGGACAGTAGAGCTTAAGTTTTTTCTCATTCTTGGTAGCAACTTGTTTATGATAGAACCCACTACCCCTACATATTTCTCAAGGAAAACAACAAATAGATCTTGGAATAATACCTGATCTAGAGGATTTGATACATAGGATTTATTCAAGACTACTCTTTCTTCCACTTGGCTATATTTGGGACCCCCCTGGTAAAACAACTCTTCCTCATGATCACTCGAACTGTCAGACTCATCATGTATTGCAGTGTAGTTTTCTTTCCAAGCTGATGTGTTCTGATTAAGTGGACTGAAAACTGTGTGAAGGTCATCAAGTTGATGAACAAGGATACACTTTGACAGTAAATTATCTTGAAAGGACAGTGTGACAACTCCCATGTGTTTATTAACCTCTACTTCTTCATCTGCAATTTGTAACTCAATGGAACTTGGTGGCTGCAAATCTGGAGTTAAGGAAGATTCCATGTCCAAAATTATTTCTTCAACTATTTCAGGAAAGGGCTTCTCATTTACAACCTGCTCGAGGATTTCATCATCTTCCTCAAACTCATCATCAAAGCTGAAAAACTGTTGATTTCCAATCATGTGAATGTTATCTCTGATGGGCTGAAGTGAAGTAGAGAAAAGAGTCTGAGACTCTTCACTTACTTCTAAACTCTCAAGGCTCTCCTTATCAGTGTTATAGATGACCTGTAATGGTTGCTCACTTTTCTCAAGTTTATGAAACTGAGCTTCCTCCCGAAAATCAAAAACTGAATCTTCTGCAAAGTTAGCTTCTGTTTGGAAATCATATAAGTCAACATATTGATCAAACATTTGAGAATTATTAACATAAGCAATGTCACTAGCCATGTACATTGGGCTTCCAGATTTTTTTTCTTCAACTTGATTTACAAATCTATTTTCTGACTTATGATATGCAGGATTAATAGGAGAAAGATCAGAGAATTTTTGGTTATTAGTTTCTGCATCTAGTAACAGAAAATGCGTTTCTGATGGTTTGAGAACTTCTTCCTTTTCCATTATCTGCTTGTTTATATCACTTTCATTGTATAAGATAAAAGAATCTAAATTGGAATGAGTGGAATAAATGGGAGTATTGTTTTCCATGACTGCTTTAGGCATGAGGTTATGGGAGGTACCAGAATCTAACATGGCATTATGTAATATCTTGTCCCGTATGTTCAGGCTCACATAGGAAGGAGAAACATATCCTTCTTGGTATTGACCTTCTATTTTCGGGCCGAATAAGAGCTCGGGTTTGTTTTTAGTTAGATTTAAAGTATCTGCCTCGCTCCCTATGTCAAAAACTTTGAAAATTTGAGATCTATACCTATCTACAGTTATTAGCTCAGTAAGGGGTATGGTAATTTTTATTTCGGAAACTTCCCCTTCAAAACTAAAAGGAGTTTGTAGTTTGGGCAGATTTGTTTCAGCTTTTTCGGACATGACCTTTTCTATGCTCTTAATTTGCTGACTCTGATTCGGGACTTTGTTTGACACCGTTACTTCTGGGGTTTTTGTAGAGGTGCTAAGAGTATCTGAGCTAAGACTTGTTTGAATAGCTTTATCCTTGTTTTGGTCAATTTTCTTGGCCACAATTTTGTTGCTATCCATGGCTTTTTTAGGGATGGTGTCAGAGGTTTTAGCAGTTTCAGGGCTACCCTTCTTGGAGTGGTCTTGGTTTTTTCTGCTTCTAAGGTTATACTGCCTATGAGCTTCTATAATGGCATTCTGAAAATCTATGGCAGGATCTTCGAGATCTTCATAGTTGGTTTCGTCCTGACTTGGGGAGCATAACTTTTGCTCTTCTGCTGTGAGGTAAACCTTACTCTCGTTATCAGAACCTATGAGTTTCCAATGATTTTCATCAATGGGTGCGGTATCCTTATTCTTTTCATCAACATAATTCTCACTGAAGGATGGTCTGATCTGCTGATCATTTCTTCTTGGTTTATTTTGAGACTGATCTTTTCTAAAGCCTTGTTTCCGGTTTTGAGGGTTTAGTTGGTTGTCCCTAGGAGGCACTTTTTCACTCATTTTTTCCCACATCTTTGTCATGGATTTGATCAGGACATCTATTCTAGGATCTAGGGAAGGAGATGAAGGGGAGACCTTATCTCTATATGGGACTTTTCCTTCTAATCTAGTCCTGGCTCTTTTTTCTGCTAAGTTGGCTTCTGTTTTTATGGCTATTTGTTGCATTTCCTCTAGGGTAGGGGGATCTTTGTCTCTCAGATGATATGTCATGTCTGGATCAAAACCTTCGGGGAATTTTGCCAATATTAAACCAAGTGGGGGTTTGAAGTGAGGCGGGAGGGCGTTATACACACTATTGAACCTAGTGCAGTATGCCTGGACACTTTCCCCATTTTCCCGTTTTAGGTTGTTATATTTTGACAGGATTTGAATAGGGTTCCTTCGGACTTCCCACTTGTTCGTGAAGACTTGGCAGAGTTCTAGGATGTTGTGGATGTTGTTTGGAGGCATGCTTTTAAACCATGTTTTGGGTTCTCCACCCAGGCTTTGGGCGAATATTCTCATTCTGACGGTTTCGTCGTGTACTTCCATGTATTCAAAAGCATCGCTAATCCTACTTACATGCTGTTGGGCTGTGGTGGTGTCTTCTCCGGTAAAGTGTGGGATTTTGTCTTGATATTTATTTGGGAGAGGAGCCAAGGGTGATGGCAACAACAAAGGTGCGTACCAGGCTGCCATGACGAGAGCTAATGGATGATGTACAAGATGAGGACTAGTAGGCTGGGATGAGGTGGTTTGAATAGGTGTGGCGGATGAACTTGGACTAGTGATCTGGTTTTGAGCAGATCTGGGATGATAGGAGCCAAACTGATAGAGAAGCTGGAGGTCAGGAGGAGTGGTAGGTGAAGCTTCTCTACTAGGACTCTGTGGTGTGTCTAGGGGTTCAAGATCGTCAAAGTCTATCTTACTATATGATTTTCTTCTGGGAAGAGTTTGTGATGACTCTAGTTCCAAAGGTGAATCTAGTAGGATAGTGCGATGTTTAGGTACAGATCTTGTTCTACGGATGGATCTACCAGTAGCTAGATGGTCAGTTTTGGAAGCTTGCCACAGAATCTTCTCTGGGTCATCTACTATGATAGGGGGATTTGGGTCTGGATGAGCTCTGGTATTAATTCTTCGTGAAGCCAGATTTTAGATCCAGAGTTTAAAGAGAATGGTATTGGTGAATGTTCTGGATGAGTGATTTTTCTAAGGCTTTACTAAAGCGAAGGATGGTCAAAAATAAAGGGATGGATTAGGTAGTGTATGTGAAATGGGACATTTTTTGTGAAGTCTTATGGTCTGCAGCAATGCAAGTTTTTACAGGACACCCAGATTTTATGTGCAGCCTATGGTTTAAAGTATCCTAGACTTGTTTCAACACTTTGCTAGGGTGATGATAACAAAAAGAGTTTACTCTAAATGGGTCTATGGACTGCTTGCTTGTTTATGGTATCTAAAGGACCAAAGAGTCTATAAGAGTTTGCTAGACTATCATGTACTCAGTGTCCCACCATCTCCCGCTATGTTTAGTGAGTGATGGGATAGGTCTATCGGATAGTAACCTAGAGTTCGGTAAAATAGTAAGGCCTACTAGAGGTTAGTGGAGTCGCCAGGTGGATTATCAGTTTGTTTTGAGATATACTTGTATGGTCTACCACCACTATTGACAAAAACCAATCTAAGAGAGTATTTTGGGTTTTTTTGAGTTTTATGTGCCTACAAGGTTTGGAAGAGTTTTTTATAACTGACTCATCATTTTGCTAAGATGGTGAAAGAGCTATTTTCTACTCTTCAGACAATATCTAAATTTACTAAACTTGATTGAGACTTCAGGAGTTACTAAGGTGTACTTAGATTGTCACTAACTCGGAAGGTCCTACTGTGAGTGTCACTATGTTAGTGAGCAGTGGGATAAGTCAATCAGATAGTATTCTCAAAAGTCTCTAAAGATAAGGGAAACTAAGCTTGTTTATCACTCAGAGTCCCACCGTGATCGCCATTATGTTAGGTTCCCGTGATTTGGCCGATTGGTGAGCCAAATGACGATGTAACATCAAACCAAGCTTTGGCCCAAGGACCTAGCCTTCCCGGACTCAGAGAGGGCTCTCTCTATAAGTGTAAAAGATGTCGGTGTGTTTACTTGCGATTTCTTGATATTAGGCTAGTTATGAAGTGTGTTTTTGGTTTTTTTAGTTTTTAAGTTTTTGAGGG
Source organism: Pinus albicaulis (assembly GCA_034641835.2). Classification (NCBI taxonomy): domain Eukaryota; kingdom Viridiplantae; phylum Streptophyta; class Pinopsida; order Pinales; family Pinaceae; genus Pinus; species Pinus albicaulis. The sequence goes on from JAXQQM020081944.1 coordinate 155,391, forward strand.
ATAAAACTGATCAAATACATAAAATGGATAACAAGATGTAGATAAATTGGGCTATGGGGTCAAACAGGTCAAGGAAAACTTATGAGGTGATGATGTAAAGCTACTGTAGGGCCGATTTGATTCACGGTAGAAGGGATCTCCGGGCAAAATGGATTAAATGGACAATAAGTTGGTGAAAGACAAGGGATTTCAAGTGTAACTAGTTAATAGCAGACATAAACATGTTATAGCAAGTCATTAATCATGCTAAATGTAACTATGAGCTAATTAATACATAGAAATCAAACATTCCAGCCATGCATAGAAGTATAAGACCCTCTAATTTTGGGAAATGGCTATCAGACTTTGGGGAAAACACATAAGAAGGACTAACAACTCAAAATACTATTCCGGAACGCCTAAACATAGTCTCTAAGTTATTGGGCACTTTAACAAACAAGATTTCATAGTTTTAGGCAAAGGGCTAGATCGGGACTAGGCCTCCTTGGTTCAACAAGATGATCAACTAATCAGTCAAAGAGAAAGTTTTATGGGTGGAGACATGGACAGCTTATAGGTAAGCAGGGCACACCATACATCCTACTCAACATGCATAGAACTTATAAATAAAACTAGCAACAATATCCTTAAGTTACTAAAGAGCAGTTAAGAATTCTTTAGTACAACTAAGGAAGAAGAAAACATAAAAGCTATGAAGATTCAGGAATTTTGAGGTGCCTCCATAGGCATATCTCAAACTTAATCTCTACTGATCTATAGCAGCAAGAAGCATGTATCATGAATGAAAACTAGAAGACAACAACAAAGCAAGAAACACTATACCATTCTACCATGTCATGGAATCCATCAACAATCCTTCATCATTCATCAAAAGCATCCAAGAGGCAGTCCAAAATCATAACACAAGTATTTTCTTCAAAGCTCATATGACCAATATATTACTTCTTCTCTCAAGTTCGGCCCTCCCTTTACAATGAGAACCATGGAATAAATAGACGAGGAAGAGGAAAACCTCAATGGAACGCCGTATCCCATTGACGAGTCAAAGTATCTCTAAACTTGTCCTTGAGGCTTTAGAAAGCCCCAAAGGCACAAATATCCCATAAAATATCTAAAAAGCTTGCTAAAAACGAGAATTATATATTGACATCATTTCCCCATGATAAAAATAGCTTAATACAGTTACAGGAGAAAACGAGATTTTGGATTTAAAAATTACAAAAACTCCCTTCTGTATTTATGCAGAAAAAGGTCTGACTGGCCTGGATGCAAATGGCAGCTTTCCGGTGTCGAAATGAGAAGGCTCATGATGGCTGTTGAAATCTCTACCTTCTTCAGACGCAAATTAGGAATCTGATTTGAAAGTCCTGGCCCAATACTGTGTACAAAAACCAGGAAAATAACGAGAGGCAACGTAAGCCAGGCGATGTACAAAATGAAGTGTTATAAGCCAATTTGAGGGGGCGAATGATCTCCAAATGCTCTGAAAATCGCTGGAGACCTGCTCATGGAATTATGGCATCTATCGGTATCATCCTCCTCCCTTGAAAATTCATCAAACTGAAATGGCGAAATTATGAGTTTTCGGCCAAAAACCCAAAAAATGCCAAAAAACAAAAAGTTGCCGAAATAGGCTCAAAATTGGCATGCATGACCCTCAAGGGTCCATAGCAACATGCTCCGAAGCTGAGGCCAAAATATCAAGGGCTGATATGCTTTTCCCTTCCTTCCGTGCTAGGCGCTTCCCCCTTGCCTTCTTCAATTTCTCCTTTTCTGCTAATTTTTCGCACAAATCAAACTGATTTAGCTTAAAACTAGAAATATCTTTCTACGGCCTAAGATATTGCCTTCTCCGGCACCTAATTCCAAATGCGGTTAGCTCTGGCTGCTGCTTCCTTGTTTTCCCTCAATTTCCACGCTCCAGAGGGCAGTGAGAGGAAAAGGCCAGTCAGACTGTTCTTCCCTTCCTACGGGCTCTTCTAAGCCCGATAGTCTAGGCCTCTTCCGCCTAGCTGAGTCTTCCTCCTCTTCATCATCAAACCTAGCCAATGAGCTCTTCAATTCTTACTTCGCCTTTTACGCCTCTATCCTTATCGCAATCCCATATACTCATAGCATTGGCTGCATGATACTTCATTTGTTTGTTTTCAACCTCCAAGAAGTGGTTGAAATTCCTCGCCCTTTGAAGATATTCTTGTAACCCCTCAATTTGCCCTTTTTTGTGAATGAGGATGTTTTCAAGGAGGTGGGCCTCATTGTCACTATCATCACTTTGGATAGGGATAATAGCTAACTCACCTCCATGCTTTGCACTTTCTCCAATTTTACTTTTGCCTTTGAAAGCCAATCTGGCGCTTTTTCTCCTTGGCAAGCTAGAAGTTGTCCTTTTGATCAATTTCCTCTTTTTAGGAACAGTTTTGGTCACTGTCAAGGAGGCAGCTTCAGCTTGCTGTCCTTCCTCAACATCCTGTCTAGTTTGTGGCTCAAGAGGCGCTTCAATTGTTTTCCCAACTTGCTGCTCTTCAATTTCTGTCTGCTGCTGCTCACTGCTTTCCAACTGCTGTTGTCCCTCAAAATCTGGCTGCTGCTGTTCACTGCTTTCTTTTCCTCCCTGTGGTTCACTGCCCTCTCCTTCTCCTTGTAGACTTGGCTGCTCAGTGGTCATTTTGAGTTTTTTAGGTGTAGGCCTACTAGACAAAGGCACTGGGCGATGGACAGGCTGAGTAGGAGACACATGAACAGGAGGGACAGTGGCAAAATCTGAATGGCTGATGAATGAATCCCATGAAACCCCTTTCTTCTCTAGCTGGTGTAAGAAGATAATCTTGATCAAGGAATGATGAAAGAGAGAAGGGATTTGCTGAGGTGGAGCCTTCTTTTGGACAGTAGCTGCCATTTTCTCTATGCTTTTGGAAAAAAAGTATGGAAGGTTTAGCTGCCTGCTTCTGGTAAAATGCATCAACAAGCGGACATGATAGGCATAAATTTGGTTAAACCTCCCTTCACAAGTGAAATATCTCATTATGGCTTTCATCAGCGGAGCATAACTGTCGAGAAGATAGGAGAAGGGAAAAATATCAGTGATGGTTTCCCTATGTTCAGGCTTGATGAAAGGTTTATAATCCTCCAGATCAAGATGCGCTTGTTTAAACCACTTTTCACCATGATACGGGATCTTGGTAGCCTTGGATACATACCTTGGGGAGATTTTGAAGTCAAGACCCGCTAACTGGAAGTGCTTGTCCTTGAATCTCAAAGCGCACAAATGTGTAAGTGGCGAGAAGCTCTTGACTTCTTCTATCCTCTGACAGAAATCAAGACAGCCTACTTCATGGAAATTGAAAAGCACTGATGGGTGAGCATTGATTTCTTCTATGGAGATAGGCTCATATCTCTTATGTGGACCGCTCTTGTGATCTCGCTTTGGAGGCATTCTGACTTTGACCAAACTTTGGAAGAGGCAAACTACCTTCACTGTATGAAAAATGTTCTGCTGGATTGAAACTAGTTACTAGACTGTTTGGACAGTTTAGACAATGTGGTTTTGAATAAAATGTAACAATGTTTCTTTGAATAAGCCACCTCTGCACTTCTTAAAAACAGTCCTTCAACTCTGGATACACTTCAGCTATGTAAACTTCTCAATAGAAAACCATCAATAAAGATGAGACAATATGCTGTATAAATTTCCTGTATGTAGTATTAAGCAATCATTCCTCTTGGTGAGTTTGCTAGAGATCAACCAACCCTTGCATTTTTCATCTATAAGACCAACCTTCAGTATTAAAACCCTGCTCTTTAGTACCTCTGCCTCTTTAATGTGCTGTCACCTTTGGAAACTCTCTGTAAACAAATCTTCAGAATGATACAATACAGTGCAAGGAAAAGGCAGACCTAGTTTAGGTGTAAAATCAATGCATAGTGCTTTTAGGGAAAACCACCTCTTTACTTGTGAATTTCAAAGTCAACACTACACCTGTACCTCTGTCTCAATGTTAAAAGCAATCACCAACAACTCTTGTCCTTCAATATCATGCCTTTGAAGCCTGCACCAACAAACTTACGATGAAGTGGCTCTCAATGAAATGCTGAGAGCCAGTGCTTAGAAAGGCTTATTGAAACAGAGTCATTTGCACGGCTCTTCCTGTTCTTCGAAATGACCTTCCTCTTGAAAAATATTACTGACAACGGCCCTTCAACACTGACTTTTATATAATGAAAGAAAGAACGACTAGTTAAATTTACCTCTTAATTTTGTACTTTTTTAGGAAACACACCCTTTGCTTGTGAGTTCAAGAGATCTATCAATACATCTATACCTCTGCCTTCAATGTTTAAAGTTCAACCATCAACAACCTCTGCCCAAACCATCAATGGTCATTCATGAACGTAGCCCTCTGGTGATATTATGAGAACCTTTGCTTGATTTATACTTTTGCTTGACCCAGAATTCTCTTTCCTATTAAAATTTACTGTTCTCTGTGTATGTTATTTCACTTTAAACAAAATCATGCTCATTTTTAGCGTTACCCTTGTTGTGGATATACAGTCAAAATCAAGTTTCAGAGCGGAGGCAACAGGGTTTTAAAAACTCAAAGCTTGAGCAGAGGCTACAAGGGTTTCTCTTAAAATGGTCAAGGCCTTTTCAACAATGCATAGTTTCAAACTACGGCACACAGAATTTAACTTCGGTTTTCGAGACTTTCGAGGTAGGAGTAGAAATACCTTTTGAATTTTGGGGAGAAATCCTTTGGAAGGATGCTTGAGTAGCACCGGAACCCTCCAAAACTGGCACGGCACTCTTTGAAGAAAACACGTCGCGCAGAAAAGCCCTTGTCGGGTCGGCCGGTTTAGTGGTCGGGCGGCCTTGTACAGGCGCGTCGCGCCAACGTACAGGCACGTCGCGCCGACAAAGGGCCCTGTGTAAATTTCCGCCCAGGCACGTCGCGCACAAACCCAGGCACGTCGCGCGGCCTTAAATGGTGCAGAAAAACTTCAATTTGCTTGAAAAAAGTTTTGATACTTGGGGGCTGCGGAATTTGGTTTTGAATTTCGAAAATGACTTTATTACTCTCCTATTCCACTCTTTTAACACACCTTCAACGGCTGCTTTCATTGTTTATTTGAAATCCATAAATAAAGAACCCACGGCTATCCTTTTGATCATAGTGAAGTCTTCCTTTCAAATAGTGGCATTTCCTTGTTTTGAGAGTTAATGTCTTTATTTGCTTTCTTGATTTCTTTATCACTGCAGGTATTTAAACTTTGCCAGCTCTATTTGGTCTTGATGATATCTCTGCCCTTCTAAATGATACAAAACTGTGTTTGTTATCAAGCTGTTTTAAACAGTGACAGTTCATCAAATTTGCTTTGCCCATTCATGAAGTTATATACCTATTCTCATAAGAGAGACATTTCAAAACCTCAACTCTGTCCCCTGTTTTGACACTTTAGGTGAAAATGTTAACAAAAGAAAAGTCATTCAAAATCTGTCAAAGGCATTTGAAAGCTGTTTTATCACTTAACAGGAGATCGCCTGTGCCCTTACAATTAGTTTAAAAATCTCTGTTCTTAGGTGATTTACAGGTTTCCCTCTGGACTGTAAGTGCCTTCTATTGGTTGTTTCCTTTTATAACATAATTCTCTGCTTTCTTGAAAAGCGCCTCTTTGGCATGTGATATTGTTTGTTGCTTGACCCTTTCCCTCAAGGAAAATTTCCTTCTTTTTGGTATCAATGGCATACATATATTCAATATTTTCTCTTTTCTACTGCAGGTACAGTCTGAGAGATAGCTCTTTGAAAAGGGAAATCAATACCTTGGCATCATAAACAGTAACACTTACCTGTGCAATGACTCCTATTCAGTTCTTTGGTATCCTTCCACTGCACTTTTAGACCCATCAGTTTTCAACAACCTGCAATGGTTTTGGCCATCTGCTCATATATGGAGGAGGCTATTCATCAGGTAAGGTATCTGAAGGCTTTTTAACAACTCTGTTTGACACAGCCTTTCTTTGAATGTGATGGTAAGTGAACCACTTGAACAACATCAATCTTGGCATCTTTACTTGCAAGCATCACTGTATTTCAGAAGAAACCCTAGCCACAGTGACACTGTTCCTCCGCACTGTTCTAAGGGTGACTGAGATATTTATCATTTGGCTTGTTCATCTCATGATAGATTACTTGACAAATAACCTTTGTGACTATGAAGGTCAGTGCTTTTTTGAAAAACCAAGAACTCTCCTCCTGCCTGTGTAATGGCATTTTGTCAGCATTTATTCTATTTAATCTTGTGGATAAATAGGCTTCTTATGATTGGAATGTTCTACCAATGACCTGCCTTTCTCAGACAAGCTTCTTCATTTCAACAATTTCCATGATTTGAAAACTTCAGATGACCCTCTTTATCAGACCAAATTCTTTTTCTTAGCATATTTCAAACTCTGTTCCTGTTATGACCATTACTCAAATTCATAAAACCTGGACATATGTTTCACTGTTCAATACAAAGAAAACCTGGACCTTTGCAATCTTCCAAGTCAATATTGGCCAGCGCCCTCTGCTTGTGGATGAAGGAGGCGCCCTAACCCTCTGCTTGTAAATGAAGGAGGTTTTGGGCCTTGACAATTTACCAGTTTGCTGAGACAGTGGTATCCCTTTCTTACTATGATTTTCATGCTGGAAAGAGCTGTAAAGTCCAGATGAGTAGCTTTCTGTTTTGCAGACATATCTCAGGCTCAAGTTACATTTAGAAGCAGCTGTTCCTCTAACTGTAAACTCAAACATTTACTCCATGAGATGAAATATATTTCCTGCCTTTGTAGAACCATAGAACACTGTGAAAAACCTAATAGTCAGCTTGAGATTGGGTTTTATGCAGTGCTGAGATCTAGGGGGTGTGAGTGGCGTGACTTAGGGCTGTTTGTCAATTTCATTTGCAAAGTAAGAGGTCAGTCATGGTAGGCCTGTAGCAGATGGAGGCTTTTTGGCTTTTTGATGATTGCCAAGGGTGAAATGTCTTAAGCGCCACTTCCTAACATAGGGGAGACTTTTGAAACAGATGTGGATTTGCCTTTTAAAGCTGATGGGCAGACCAATAAGGCTGAAGCTAGATAGGATTGTGATAATGAGGTTTTGATTTCGACATGGGCGAACTGAAAAGGTAGAAAAGCGAAAAAAGTTTTAGGAGGGTTTTCTGGAGGCAATGATTGACATATGGAATTCAGCTTCTAGAAAACTCGGCTATGGATATAGTCATCACTAACATGTAAAAAATACGATGGCTAACATGACCAAGTGGGCTAACATGACCAAGTCAACAACGGCTGCCTAAGAGGGTGTAGCTTGCATGGGAAGACAACGCGGTTTGAGAGGGAGGAATATTCTTTGTGGAAGAAACCCTAATGTGTGGGGTCCAGGGAAAAGAGTCATTCAGTTGCATAAAAGGAAGAAGAGGCAGCCATAGTGGGACATCTTTGATCATTTGATTATTTTTCTGATTAGACTATTTTCAATCTCCGACTGTTCAACTAAGTTGCAGTGCTGTTTAGCACGAGGGATTCCTGTTTAGGATTTCCTCTCATTCTTAAGAGGCCTCTTGAAGGATTGCACTTCATTTCTCCACATCTTGGCTCAAGGCTAAAGCCACTCCTTTCAGTCACTGCGTTATTTCTGCTGAAGTATAACATAGTGTTGTTGGGTGTTGCAGTGGAGGGCTCCACAACACCTTTCATTGGCTCATATTTCAGAAGAGGGAGCTCTTATTCCTCCGGGAGGTTAGTAAGGGAATTTTTAGAGCTGATTTTCAGATCTTATCATCAGGCCAAGAAACTCCTATCTCCTACAACATAGTCCAACTCCTTGAATGCGTTATTTCTGAGCACATTTGTAGTGGGAGTTTGCACCACTATTTTGGAGGGTGAGATCTTCAGGAATTGGATCAGATTTTCACTTGAGAGATCCATTGCATGAGATCTATGCACCATATGCAGCATCATCAGCTATCTTCATCCACTTCTATTTTCTGAGTTGCAGCTGCTACCCAGCAACTCTGGCATTTCTGCATATTTTCCATTTGTACCTATATTGTATCTAATCCTCTTAATGATTGATTGTATTGTTATTTTTCAAGGGTTGAGAGCCTACTCCCCCACCTTTCTTGAGCTGATATTGCTATATCATTGTATTTTCATTTTATAGGTTGCAGTGTCTCCTATAGACTGCGCTGTTATAGCCATGGCTTCCTTCATGTAGCAATATTTTCCATTTATCATGTATATGTACTATTGAGAGAGGCATTGCCTTACTTGAGTGATTGTTTCCTTGAGCATTTGTATACATCATTGTTGCTATGATCTAATATGATGGCTATTTGTATCTTCAAGTGTTCATGGCTATAGAATGACGTTGTTATTCCATTGTATGCTCATACATTGTTGCAGTCCCTCATCGGGCACTTTCTGAGGACAACTAGGTGTGGGAGATCTGTTTAACCCACCTAGAAGGATTTTTTTGGAGCCTCCTCTTGGATTTAGGACTTAGACACATTGATCTAAGGGATCCAGGGCCTGGTTTCAATTCCTGTAGTAGCCATTACTGGAAAATGTGTTTTCCATTCATGCCTTGCTAGATGTTCCATATTTGGAATATTACAGTGGTGTCAGAGCATAGTCTTGGCTCCGCCTGTGAGTCTAAGCCCAAGAGATCAGAAGATTGAAGAGGATGGGTTTTATCTCATCATATTTCAGATCCATGAAGAACCTCCCCAAGGAGGATAAGCAGAAAAAAGAGGAAGAAACTTGAACTTCCTATTCGCATCAAGGAGACAGAGAAATAAGTAGGAAAAAGACTCCATATTTTGGAGAAAAGAAAGGGGATAAGCTTACAAATATTCTTCCTAAATCTGTACATAACATTCATGTGGATTTCAAGAAGATCTAGAGGGAGATGTATGAAGAATATCCAAGAGAGTTTGAATCTAAAGCAAACTCTAGATTGACATATGAGGAGTGTGAGCAAGCAGCTACACATCCTAATACACAACGCAGTCACATGTCCAGGATTTCCGGAAGAGAAATGGAAAGAGAAGAAGAATTTTCTAGGAGGGAAAATATTAGTGATTTCCTGAAGTAGTACGAATCTCAAACTCAGAAATTCCAAGATTATCTCAGTTTTTCAGAGTTTTGCAAGATGAAGGTGAAAGGAAAAGAGTAGCAGGATAGATTTCTTCTATCTACCTTTGAGGGTTCACCTACATGTTCAGCCAAAGCTTGGGTGGAGGAGTTAGAGACCTTCTTGCAGTAGCACCAAATTCTTGAAGATGAAGCTATCAAAGTTGCAGCGCTGCATTTGAGAGGTAAGGCCTATGCCTGGTGGATCTTTGAATCCTTTTCTTTAAGAAATGTGAACATTGCATCCTATGCTAGTTTCACTAGGGCATTAGTGAAAATATTTTATAGAAGGATTCATGAAACACACATGGTGGAGCCAAACAAGAAAAATTAAAAAACCCTTGCATAAGAACACAGTACCATTTCAGAAAACCATGGGGAATGCCGAAAACTTGCACCATACCTTGCCGGGAGAAAGACTTTCTTCTCACACTTTTGAGCAAGAGAGCATGGGGGTCTCTTTTTCAAAAGGGGATCCAATCATTAGAGGGTTTCCCATTCATGTTGCAGAGATTGATGGCAACAACGCTGTCATGTCTATAGATTATCTAGTACCTCATGCAGAGGAAGGAGGAGATCTTGCTCCAAGTAGAGGGATGCTTGCATCTTTGCAAGGGAGTCCCCAGGATCTCATGTGTGGAGATCAAGGCACAACTCATGTTCTACATGTGCCACTGTTGAGGAGGTGTGGAACCATGGAGACACAAGGAGGAGGTAGGGAGAAGAACCAGTAACATGAGATGAGATGTACACATCCCGATCCACTTCAGGAGGTTGATGCACCTAAGAAGGTGATTGGATTGTGCAGTGGAAGCATGGAGAGTTATTTCCATTCATTTATTCAGTCATCTATTGATGATGATGTCTCATTGCATGGAGACATTTTGCTAGGGATACCATTGGATCAACATAGGAGGATGGATTCTTCACCATTTGGGGCATCACTCAATGATTTCAGAGGAGTGAGAACCTTGGGAAAGCTTGATACAGCATTGGGAGTCTGGGGTAGACTCAAGGAGAGAGAGAGCATTCTCTAAACATCGTCAGTAGCCACTTCAATTTCAAATTCTGCGCTGTGGCAGAAGTAGCAGGGGAAGAATAGCATCCTTCCAACTTGCATCTTTGACATGGGAGATTTCAAAGGACAGGGTAGCCATGTGACAGATGTTCTTCATGATAGTTCATCAACGCTGACACTATGGAGGATAGATCCATATTGGAACTCCCAGTTGTTGGTGGAGTATTCCAAGGATCTTTTTACTTGTATGATATTGGATGGCCAAGTGCATGAGGAGGGATACTCAATCAGAGATGAGGTCATGTACTGTCATGGTAGGATCTTCTTTCCTATAGATTCCAAGCTCAAGGAGAAGTTGCTACAAATAGCTCAAGAAGATTTCCTTTTCAACCACACTTGTTCTTTGAGAGCATACCACATCATCATGGAGGGGTATTTTTGGATGGGCTTTGAGGAGGAGATATATCAGCATATGAGGAGATGCATGGGTCAGGTGCAGATGAAGGAGATACATAACCCTTTGGGAGAGTTAGCACAACCACCTCTTTTCTCTTTGAGGATGAGAAGAGACTCATCTATGAGCCACTCCATTTGTATGAGCAGAAGATATGATAAGGGTATTCATTGTTGTTTACATGATTATTTTTATAATGTATATATGCATCCCTTAACCATACATTTGCAAGATGATGCTCCAAGGAGGAGAATTCTTTTTTCTAGACCGCATGGTTTAGATGAGGCCATAAGCATGATTGATGGCCATTCCCTAGGAGGACTTGGGGAAGAGATATGTTATGGAGGACAAGATCATTGTACACCTTACATCATTCACTTCCTCCATATATACAAGGAGATTGGAGCAGTAGGCAAGTGGTTGAGAAACCACACTTTTTATCAGTCTCTATTGCAGTTGAGGGTCAAGCTGCGTTGGTTGCATTTGAGGGACCATTTTCCTTCTCATTTTTTACATATGGCAGCAAGCATGATTCTCATCTTTGCTCCCTATGGCTCTATTGTTTCTGTTTTTATGAGGAGCATGCTTGGGAGAGAGAAACATTGGGTGAATGTGTCTGTTAAGGGAGAATCCTCCCACACTTTTTGCACTACATGTTCTAAGGGGAGCAGGGGACATGATATGGTGTTGTGTAACCAGCTCCAAAAAGATAAGAAAAGAGATATCAACGCCTTAGAAATGAGCCACTTCGAGGGGCCAACCTCCAATACATTACATAAATGAACAATTCTTGGATGATACAATTCACAAAACCTCCTTTCTATATATAGGAGTCCATGGGGCCATAATGTAATCCTAGTGGGCCACAATGTAATCCTAGCCGACCTAACAATAATAATTTAAGGGCACAATAATAACAAAATGGGGTTACAAGGGTACAATAATAACAATAAGGGGTTTACACTAACAATAATAAGGGGCTATACTAGTGATATAGGGACCTAACATGCCCCTCTCCTTCAAAAAAGTGTTGTCCTCAACACTTGAGTAGCTCCGGGTGCTTTCGTATAAAATTCTCATCCTCCCATGTAGAATCTTCAGTGGGTAAGTTCTTCCACTTGATGAGATACTCTGAAATTGATCGATTCCGTAACTGTCGAGTTCTTGTTTCCATGATCGCTTCAGGTTCCAATATGATTTTTCCTTCCTCATCAAGTTCTGGCAATATTGTTTGAACTGGAAGATTTTCACCTATAACCTTTTTTAAGCATGAAACATGGAAAACTGGATGTACTCGCGAAGAAGCAGGAAGCTCCAATCTGTATGCCATAGAACCAATCTTTTGCAACACCTTGTAAGGACCATAGTACTTTGGTGATAATTTATTATCCTTCTTAGCTTGCTTGAGGGACATTTGTTTGTATGTTTGTAGCCGTAAAAATACCCAATCTCCTACATCAAAACTTCTCTCGTTGCGATGTTGATCTGCCTGTTGTTTCATTCGATTTTGTGCCAAACTCAGGTTATCCTTTAAGAGTTGGAGAACTTCTTGCTGATGCTCGATGTGATATTCCACTGCTTGAACCTTTGAATTTTCTCTTAAATATGATGTGATGGATGGTGGATGATATCCATAAAGTGCCATAAATGGGGTCATTTTTGCTGCAGTATGGAAGGAAGTGTTATACCACCATTCAATGAGAGGTAACCACTTGACCCATTGTGTTTGTTTATCAGATACAAAACAACGAAGATATCCTTCCAAACATTTATTTACTATCTCAGTTTGACCATCAAATTGAGGATGATAAGATGAGCTATGAGCTAATTGATTACCCAAACAAGAAAGTAACTCCGTCCAAAAATTTCCAGTAAAAATGGGATCTCTGTCGCTCACAATAACCCTTGGGCTTCCATGTAGCTTTTGAATTCTATCCATAAATGTAGTAGCAACTGTACTTGCTTTAAATGGATGAGATAGTGCACAAAAGTGTGCATACTTGGTAAGTCTATCAACTACCACCATGATGACATTCTTTCCTTCGGACTTAGGTAAACCTGTGATAAAATCCATTGAAATCTCCTTCCAACGTTGACTTGGAATGGATAAAGGTTTTAGAAGTCCCAGGGTCTTAATTGTCTCAACTTTATTCTCCTGGCAAACCAAACATTCCGTCGCAAACTTTTGAATATCAGATTTAAGGCCATCCCAAAAAAATTCTTTCTTTACCCTTTGGTAAGTTTTTAAAAATCCCGAGTGTCCTCCTAAAGGAGAAGTGTGCAATTCTAGAAGAATCTTTTGTTTTAGTTGGGAATTCTTACAAAGATATAAGCGATCTTTGTACCATAAGGAATCATTTTTCCAACTAAATGTATCAGATGTACTAGGATCTTGCCGCAAATTTTGAATGAGTATCCATACATCTTTGTCCTTCTTCCATTCATCTCTTGCTTCAGTTATCCAATCTGGTTGGATAATAGAAATGGCACAAAGCAATGCTTCCACCTCATCATTCTTTCTTGAGAGTGCATCTGCAACAACATTCAGCTTTCCTTTTTTGTAGATTATTTCAAAGTCATAACCCAACATCTTTGTGACCCATTTTTGTTGTTCTTCTGACGATAGTCTTTGTTCCCAAAAGTGTTTAAGACTATCATGATCAGTTTTTACCTTGAAGTGTCTTCCCATTAGGTAAGTTCGCCATTTCTTTAGTGCATGCAGTATTGCTAACATTTCCTTCTCATAAATAGGTTTCTGTAAATACTTTCCTTTGATTGGACGAATTTCAAAAGCAATGGGTCTTCCTTCCAACATTAAAACAACACCAATTCCATTTCCTGAGGCATCACATTCCACAATAAAGGTTTTTGTGAAGTCTGGCGTAGCTAAGACCGGTGCTAGGAACATTGCCTCTTTAAGATGTTCAAAGGCCTTAGTTGCTTCAGGAGTCCATGAAAATGCATGTTTCTTCAATAATGTTGTTAGAGGTGCTGCTATTCTCCCATAATTCTTAAAAAAAATTCGATAATACCCTGTTAACCCGAGAAATCCTCGCAACTGCTTTATGGTTGTGGGGACTTTCCATTCCTTAATGGCTTTAATTTTGTTAGGGTCTACTTTAACACCCTCGTGAGATACAATATGACCCAGATATTCCACCTCTTGTACTCCAAAGAAACATTTGGATTTTTTTGCATATAATTGTTTCTCCTGCAATAGTTTGAGCACCCTGTCAACATGTTCAACATGATCCTTCCAAGACCCGCTGTAGATTAGTATATCATCAAAAAATACTAGCACAAATTTTCTAAGGAAGGGTTTGAAATGGAATTCATCAACCCTTGAAATGTAGAAGGTGCATTGGTAAGGCCAAAAGGCATGACCAAAAATTCATAATGACCCTCATGAGTTCGAAATGCTATTTTTGGAATATCTTCAGTCTTCATTCTAATTTGATGATATCCCGAACGAAGATCCAACTTGGTAAAATAAATTGCTCCATGTAATTCATCCAATAATTCATCAATCACAGGAATGGGAAATTTGTCTTTAATGGTGAGGTTATTGAGCTCCCTATAATCCGGACACATTCGCCATGATCCATCCTTCTTGTGTACCAATACTACAGGAGCAGAGAAAGAACTTTGACTAGGTTGAATTATGCCCGCCTCTAACATTTCTGCAATCATACGTTCAATTTCGCTCTTTTGGAAGTAAGGATATCTATAAGGCCTGATGTTTGGAGGAACACTTCCTGGAATCCAATGAATAGCATGATCATGATCACGAATAGGTGGGAGTCCTTTGGGAGTTTCAAACACCTTGGAATGATTGTCCAAGACTTGTTGGAGATCTGTAGAAATAGATGATTTTGATGTCGGAACTTCTAGTGAGCATAATTGTGCATTTACGCCTCGTTTTTCTTTCTTTAGAAGCTTTGTCATGACATTAGAGCTATTATCCTTCCCGGATTCCCTTCAATACCCCATAATTCGACTTCCTTTCCTTCTGAAAAAAATTTCAAGAAAATTTCTTGAAAATTAAAAGCTACCGTCCCCAAAGATTGTAACCATTGTACTCCTAGTACAACATCAGCACCTCCCATAGGAATGGAAAAAATTGGACTAGTCAATACATATTCCCCCATGGTTAGCTTGATATTATGGCATTTTCCAGAGAAATTTATAGTTCCTCCATTTGCAACCATCACTTGACATTCTGGTGCTGGGTATAGGAAACAATTTAATTCCTTGGCTACCTTACAATGAATAAAATTATGGGTGCTACCCGAATCAATCAACACTATTACCTTTTTCTTCTTGATCTGTCCTGCTATCTTGAGAGTTTGAGGAGTGGTAATTCCTGCCAGTGCATTACATGATATGGTCGAATTCATTTCTTCCTCTTCTATGGCTGGTTCCTGGTGTGTATCCTCTTCTTGTTCATTTTCTTCTTCTTCTTCACAATCTATGTAAAATAATTTCTTTTCAACACACTTATGACCTTTAGTGTATTTGCTATCACAACTGTAGCAAAGCCCTTTTGCTCTTTTTTCTTCCAATTGTTGTGGTGTCAACCTTGTAGGTTGTGGAAATCTAGGTATAGCAACACTTCCTTCTTTATAGAATTGAGTGGTAGGCTTCCTTGTCGCCATTATTTTACATTCAACTTTTCTTGCCAACCTGAATGCCTTCTCCAATGAATCTGGTTCCAAAACACTAACTTCATGTTGGATGTTATCCTTTAAAGTGCCTATGAAGAGATCGATCCTGTGTTCCTCTGGAATATCAGTTACCCTTATATTCAATTTTTGGAAGTCCTCAATGTGCTGCCCCACTAAACCCTTTTGTTTGAGATTTATCAATTGGCTAAAGAAGGTGTTGCTCTTTGTATCCTCATAACGTGCTATCATTTCCTTCGTAAAAATTGACCAAGTGACAATTTTTTTACGGGAGCAAAGCCATCGATACCATACAAATGTATTTTGTTCTAAATGTAAAGTTTCTATGCGTACCTTTTGTGTGTTTTGCACGTTATGGAGATCAAAATATTGCTCCATCTGTAGTATCCATGTTACAGGATCCTTTCCATCAAACTTCCTCATATCCATCTTTGGAATATGGTGGTTCTTCCCACCAACATTACAATTTATGAAATCACAATTAACATTTATTTTGTTCTCATCGTGAGGTTCTTCTACTATCTTTTCACCATTAGGAAACCTTTCTTGTATCAACTTTGTCAAACTTTCCATGTCTGTTTTTTGAAAATTCTTCATGTTTTCCATTTTCTCATCGATCTTAGCTTCCATGTCATCCATCTTAGATTCCATGCCAGCCTCCATGCCATCCATCTTAGCTTCCACGCCATCCATCTTAGCTTGTATGCCATCCATCTTAGCTTCCACGCCTTTCTTCAAAACTTCCATTTCATTTTTTGTTGCTCTTTGCGAGAGTGAAATTTGTTGCACTTGCTTTTGTAATTTTGATAGATCATGTTGCAATTATTCGTCTTCATGAGTCATAGTAGAGCTTTCCAAAGGCTTAATGGGGTTGAATTCTTTTTAGGGGCCATTTTATAATCCAATACTGATATATATTCTACAATATGCCCTTGCAATCAATTCAACTTGATTCTTCAAACAAGACTTATGCAATTCGGAAAAAAAAAAAAAACACACCTTTTACTTGCTTTTGAGGAGCTCGATATTGAAATAGTATTATCTCTGTGATTGTTGCTCTTAAATATCTGAAATTCAGCACTGAAGTAGCCCTCTAAATTATATTTTGAATGCCACAGGTCTGACTTGATTTTGATTCTCCAAGGCAAAGTTATATCCAATCTCCCACAATGACCTAGTTATGGACTACTTTAGTATAGCGAACTTGTACGACTTGCCACGTGTCACTTTTTTGTCCTTCACCTCTAAAATTGATAGCTAAGAAACTACAGTCCGTGTAATTGCAACCACTTTTTACAGCACTCCAATCCAATGCTCAGAGAGAGAGTTATTGAAATTTTCCCACGATCACCTTTTTGAGATGAAATTCAGAAGCCTGAAAAAGCACTACCTTCCACAGATCATATCTCCAAAAATATTGCGAACCAAGATCTGAAATTTTTTGAAGAGTTTCCTTAGGATTTCAGCTTCGCACCATAAAATTTTCAGAGTCTGAACCTTAGTAGAAAAACATTTATAGTGCAAATGCCACGATAACCTGTTTAGGAGCCTGACAAAATACCTAACTTCCACAGATCATATTTCCGAAAATATTGTGAACCAAGCTCTGAAATTTTTAGACAATCTTCCTCAGGCTTTCGGCTTCGCACCCTAAAAATTTTAGCTTCTGAACCTTTGTAGAAACAAATTTATAGCGAAAATTCCACGATGACCTGTTTGGAGCAGCGAAACCCTAGAATCCAAAGCTCTGATACCAAATGTTGTGTAACCAGCTCCAAAAAGAGAAGAAAAGAGATATCAACGCCTTATAAATGAGCCACTTCGAGGGGGCAACCTCCAATACATTACATAAATGAACAATCCTTGGATGATACAATTTACAAAACCTCCTTTCTATATATAGGAGTCCATGGGGCCATAATGTAATTCTAGTGGGGCCACAATGTAATCCTCGCCGACCTAACAATAATAATTTAAGGGCACAATAATAACAATATGGGGGTTATAAGGGTACAATAATAACAATAAGGGGGTTACACTAACAACAATAAGGGACTACACATATATAGGACCCAACATAATGGTTATCTTAAACACACTGTCACTTTGTGAGGTGAGCCATGAAGATAGATATGCTTACATACGCATGATGACTTCCAACTCACTGCTATATATGGAATATTTGGGCCACATGATTTGGCGGGGCCATTGGAGGAGAGGTCTTTGGAGATCTAGGTCCTCATCTTGCCACTTCCTCTGGCTAGGTTGGTATCTCCCAGATCAGCAGACACCCCACACCTCTTATCTTAAGTGGAGAGAGCGATACGTGGGGTAAGGGCTACATTGTCTACCATGTGCAGATTATCCCACCTACTACGGAGCCAAAGGTGGAAGACAAGCTTTTCAGGAGTTGCTCAGTTGGGAGGTGACTCATTTTGCATGATCGATGAGATAGCATCACTTCACTTGGAGGAGATCATCATACATGGATGCTACAAGGAGAGGAGGAGAGAAGAATTCATTCTATTCTTGCACTTGCTTGAGGACAAGTAATCTTTGAGAGGGGAGGACTGTAATATTCCAAAATTTGCAAGCAGCAAATTGGAATATTAATTTTTGCCTATATCATCTAGGAGGTGAATAAAATGCATAAAATTCCCATGAGTATGAATAAAATCCCTCATAGTGTGAAACGGATCTATGGACACGCACTTTGCACCTTTCCAAGCAGAAAAAGGGGCAAATGCATGAGGACAAGGTCAAGTTTGACCAAGTCAACAGCGCTGCCTAAGAGGTGTAGCTTGCATGGGAAGACAGCGTAGTTTGAGAGGGAGGAATATTATTTGTGGAAGAAACCCTAATTTGTGGGGTCCAGGGTGAAGAGAAATTCACTTGCATAAAAGGAGGAAGAGGCAGCCATAGTGAGACATCTTTGAGCATATTGAGTTTGGTCTGAAGACTATTTGCATTCTCTAGTTGTTCAGCTGAATTGCAGTGTTGTTTAGCACGAGGGATTCTTGTTTAGGATTTCCTCTCCTTCTTGAGAGGCATTTTGAAGGATTGAAATTCATTTCTCCACATCTTGGCTCAAGGCCAAAGCCACTACCATCAGTCACTGTGTTATTTCTACTGAAGTATAATGTAGTGTTACTGGGTGTTGCAGTGGAGGGTTCCACAACACCTTTCCTTGGCTCATATTTCTGAGGAGGGAGCTCCTATTCCTCTGGGAGGTAAGTAAGGAGGTTTCTGAGCTAATTTCACATATTGGGCACCAGGCCAAGCATCTCCTATCTCCTACAGTGTATTCCAGCTCTTTGACTGCGTTATTTTAGAGTGCACCTACAGTGGGAGATTGTACCACTATTTTGGAGGGTTAGATCTTCAGGGATTGGAACAGAATTTCACCTGAGAGATCCATTGGATGAGATCTATGCACCATATATATCATCATCAGATATCTTCATCCATTTCTATTTTCTGAGTTGCAGCTGCTGCCCAGCAACTCTGGCATTTCTGCAGATTTGCTATTTGTACATATATTTTAGCCAATCCTCTTAAGGATTGTTGTATAGTCATTTTTAGGGGTTGAAAGGTTTCTCCCCCACATTTCTTGAGCTCATATTGTCATATAATTGTATTATCTATTATTATAGGTTGCAGCTATTTTTCTCCTCATAGACTGTATGTTAGCCATGGCTTCCTTTCTTCATAAAGACATTTACCATTTATCATGTATATGTACTATTGAGAGAGGCATTGCCTTACTTGAGTGATTTCCAGCCGAGCATTTGTACACATTATTGCTGATATTATCATATGATGTCTATTTGTATCTTCAAGTGTCTATGGCTATAGAATAACACCGTTATTCCATTTGTATGCTCATACATTGTTGCAAATTACCCGCACTTTAAGGTGAAGACAACTAGGTGTGGGAGATCTGTTTAACCCACCTAGAAGGATTTCTTTGGAGCCATCTCTTGGATTTAGGACTTAGATACATTGATCTAAGGGATCCAAGTCTTGGTTTCAATTCTTGTAGCAGCCATTACTAGAAAATGCATTTTCCAAATGCTCACAGATGTTCCGCATTTGGAATATTGCTGCATTATAAGCAGTCGCGAGTTTGACTTAAGGTTTACCGCATATATGATTGGGGGTTGGGAAACTGGGCTTGCGGATCCCCGTTCGCCGCCGGTCTCCGGAAGATGTCACATGGCATATTCAATGCCAATCCACCCGCCACAGTCAGAGCGTAACCCGACGGCAAAAAACCATGGTCTACCGATAATTGCGCTACGGTAGATAGTTCCGCTAACCGTCAAGCCAACTAATCCATGGGGTGTACATGTGGCCACCTTACCATAACCGTAACATTAATCGTGGGTGGCTTAACTGGTGCTTTGATATGCGGCGCTGGGCCCATTTCCGTAATCATCAATTTAACTCCAATTAATCGGAGTTCTCCACATTTAGCGGAGTTTTCCTAGGAGATATCGGGAAAAGTGTAGGATGCTCACAATTTTCGACCATTCTAAGTAAATGAAGAGTCATTTTTGACTAATTGGAGCATTCTGAAGCCATTGGTGTAGTGAAAACAACCATTAGAGCACTGTAAATACATGTAATAGAAAATTTTTGAGCATAATTAAATATGGACAAGCCATTGGGAGCTGGACCAACAGATGTAGCCTAGGAGGGGTGAACTGCTTCATCATGCCTGCTATGTAAACTTCATGTGGTGACTTATTTCTTTATTTTACACTACTGTTCAGTGTTATTTATGCTTATTTTATGCTTCTAATTCACTAAATTTCATCTATAATTCATGAAAAAGATCCTTAATCCTTATGCAAACTAATGAACCAATTATGCACATGTTTTTAAAACCGAAAGACACTTAGCACAACAAAACTAATACATTCATTTCAAATCAAATAGTATCAGAGATAGATTTTTTTCTCTAGTTTTGTTTAGTCCAATAATTGTTTATCTGTTTGCAAGTTTTAGATGCTTACAAGGCTCAAGCTCAAAAGGGGAGAAGGCAAACTGGTGGAAGCAAGAGGGTCTCAAAAGGGGCCAAAGCAAAGGAGAACAATATTGCCACAATCTCCACCACCCACTTCACCTCCTAAAGAAGCAGAAGCTCCATTAAGCATGCCTCATGAGGAAGGAGAAATTCATGAAGAAGTTGACCCTAAGGAAGAAGAAAGAGTGTTCATGAAATCATTCCTTGACATTACTGAGATGGTTATAATTATTTATCAAGAAAGGAAAGAGAGAATGGAAGGAGAAGGATCTAAACTCCAAAAGGAAGGACAAGGATCTTCAGGAGGTCAACATGATGAAGACAAGTCAAAGAAGGGAAATGGAGGAAATGGAGGCAATGGAGGGCCACCATCTTCACCCTCATCATCATCATCATCATCTTCTACCTCTTCTTCAGTACATTAGCCACACAAGTCCAAGAACACTGGTAAATCTCCTTTATTAATACTTGATGTTAAGTTTGAATCGCCAATGTTTAATGGTGAAGTAAATGCATACAAGCTAGATAATTGGCTTTGACAATTAGAGGTCTATTTAAGAATACATAACCTTCAAGATGATGATACAAAGATTC
The DNA here is from genome assembly GCA_034641835.2 of Pinus albicaulis. Lineage (NCBI taxonomy): Eukaryota > Viridiplantae > Streptophyta > Pinopsida > Pinales > Pinaceae > Pinus > Pinus albicaulis. Next base: position 176,342 of record JAXQQM020081944.1, read on the forward strand.
AATTAGCTTCTTTGAGAATGGAAGATGCAACACTTGTTTGGAGGGAAGCCAAGACATAGGAGGAAATCAAGAAACATGGTAATATTATTCTATCATGGTCAGATTTTATTACTGCAATTAAACAAAATTTTTATCCATTAGCTCATATGCAAAAGGCCATCATGAACTGGCAGAACCTTAGGCAGTTAAAGGGACAAAATGTGCAAGAATACACCCAGGAATTTAGGAGAAGAGCTCTTTTATTGGGGGTGGATTTGTAGACCCAAGACACATTGCTAAAGTACATAGGAGGCTTACATAGCTACCTAAAACATACTATTCTCATGTTTAACCCCACCAGTCTAGATGAAGTTTGTGTTCAGGCCACACATCTAGAAGATAGAGGGAAGAACATTCCTGAAGAGGGTAGGAAGAAACCTTTTAAGGGTAAAGCCAAGGAAAAGACCCCAAAAGGTAAAAACAAAAGAAAATGCATCTGTTAAGAAAGAGGGAGAAAAAGTGACTTGTAAACATTGTTCAAAAGAAGGCCATGATGAAACTGTTGAAAATGGAAACAAGAAACAATGAAGGAGGCATCCTGAAACATCTTTCCTGATCCTAGTTGGAAAGTGATCACCAAAACTAGGTGGGGGCCACACAAGTGATTTTTGTCACAAAGTCTATTTTTAGACTATGTCTATTTTTAGACATATGGATCATGGTCTATGAGTTGCAGGATGCTATTTATGGATGATTGGTCAAGTTGGTAAAAATAGATGGACCTCTATTTTTAGACATTGGTCGGTTTCTATTTTTAGACTGCCGGGCTAAAAATAGAACAGTCAAATATTATTAACCCTTAATAATATTTAGACTATAAACATTATCTTATCCTCTTGGAGCACTTTGGTTTGATGCTTGGATGTGGCACATGCAGCTGACAGAAGGAAATATTCTTTTCCTAAGGGTTAGTTGAGCTATTTCATGGTTGACTTCAGTTAGAACTCATGTGGCAGAGTTTGGTGGAGTTGATGAGACAGTTGGTGGAGTTGTGTTCGGTTTAACTTAGTTGAACTAGTTGTGTTTAGTCTAACTGAAAAATACACTAGTGATGAGTGGTGTGAATTAATTATTAATTAATTCACTAATTATTAACTCATAAATCAACTAAAGAACACATCAGTTAACTGAAATGCATGGACAGTTCAGTGGAGACCAGTGTTAGAGGTGGGTGAAATGGTGAGTGTGGCTATCAGTTGTGACTATACTTGTGCATGGGATTTGCACACACATTGATTGAGATTTCCAATGAGGATTGCGTAGTACAAGCCAGGTGGATTCGAACTTGGATCTCATCATTATTCATCTTGGATTGCGCAGTAGAGGCAGGCAGACTTGTGGAGGAGATTTGAACCTGTGACTTGTTCATCTTCCGTGCTAGTTTGTGTGTAGCATGTGAGATAGTGCTGAAAGCTGTGAGAGCTTTGTGCTATGTATTGTTACATGTTCTCTATCATTATAATATACAGATAGTTGGGGGTTTTGAGCTGTATGCTTTCCCCATTACATACTGTGTTATATGTGTGCTTGATTATGTTTTAATGTGCGCATGCGACTGCTTCTATTTCCGCAAATTGATGATCAATTGTAGAAGAGGTTATGTATTATGCATGAAGCTTAAATAGTGTGTAATCAAGATAATCTCGGTGAATAATTCAGCTATTATTCAAATTTCTACATGGTATCAGAGCGAAATTGATCATCGGATCTATTACAGTGATTACAATTTATTTTGGTAGACAGAGTCTGTAAGCGGGCCAGGTAGCCTCTGGATCCATCCTTTATTTGAAAGGTGATATATCCAGTAAATGCCCCTACAGTCGATCTCTGTGCTAGAAATACTTTTTTCTCACATTAGATCAGAAGCGGTTGAGTTTTGAGCTGGTGGAATTCGAATTTGCAGCAGTGTTTTCTTGGTGTTGAAGTCAAAATGTCTTATCAAGGATTGCGATTGGAGTATGCTCTTGAAGGCAGCTCGAATTATATTGCATGGAGAGATAGGATGGAGGTGGTGCTCGATGAAAATGGGCTGAAGGAGTTCATAGATGCTGAAGTTCCAAAGCCTAGCGATGCAGCCTTGGTTGAGGCTTGGCAAAAGAAGACAACAAGGTGTCGAAGGATTTTGTTGGAGGGCGTGAAGGATCACATTGTATCCAACATGCATGGAAAAGCTTCTCCATACTTGATGTGGAAAGTGTTGACAGATTTATTCCAAAGCAACAGTGACCAGAGGAAGTTGGCGCTCAAGGATAAACTCAGGAAAATAAATATGGAGAAGAATGACACTATTCCGGTATACTTGAAAAAGTTTTTCCATTGCAGGGATGAGCTTGGGAGTGTAGGAGTTAGTGTGGATGATGAGGAATTGGTGAGCTTGGCTCTCCTTGGGCTTCCGAAGAGTTGGCATGCCTATCAGGATTCTGTCAATGGTCGGGAGAAATTGCCAGGATGGGAGCGACTTTGGTCAGATCTTGTGCAAGAGGAGATAAGGCGGAATACCAGGGATGGATCTTCATCAAAGGCATATGATGAAGAGGATTGTGCTTTGGCTACTAAATCAAGGAAGGGGAAGGGCAAGAAGAATGCTTCTCAATCCGGTGCGGATGGTAAAGAGCGTGACATGTCCAAAGTGAAGTGTTTTCACTGTCACGATCATGGACATTACGCCACGAATTTTCCACAAAAGAAGAAGAACAAGCAGGCTGCTGGAGCTGCAGCTGGTGAGGCTCTTGCCATGCAATTTGAGCTGGAATTCTCATTGATCGCATGCATGGTGTCTAGTGCATTGGGATCGGGGTGGTATTTTGATAGTGGCGCTTCCTTTCACATGACGGGAGATGTTAATATTTTCAGCGACTTGGTGGAGAAAGATCTCCAGTTGCATGTTGAGTTGGGTGACAATGGACGATACAATGTGACCGACATTGGTACCATAACCTTTCAGAGGGAGTCAGGTAAACTCATTCTTTTACAAGATGTAGTGCATGTTCCAGGTTTAAAGAAGAATTTGACCTTAGTCGCAATGTTAGAGGATAAAGGGTATGAAGTTGTCTTCAATGAAGGAAAATTTTTCCTTCGGCACAAGGCAACCGGACAAGTCAAGAAGGTTGGGATTCGAGCAAAGAATCTCTACAGACTTGAAGTAGATGGGATGTCTACGGAGCTTCCTACTGTTGGGAAGTGCAAGAAAGACATGCAATTGATGCTTGAGAGGGAGCAAGTTTTGCATGCAGGTAATAGTGAACCTTGGGATGTGGAGCAACCACAAGATGAGGATCATGGAGTGGAAGAAACCACTCATGCAGAGAAATTTCGTGCCAGATGGGCAGAGGGAGTGCATGCAGCTATACCACCAGGTGAGAGGTGGGGTGACATGCATGAGTAATCCCAAGAGGAGATTTCTGGGCAGGATTCATGAGATGGTGTGGATCTCATGAGTCGAACCTGGCTACGAGGTGCCCACAGCGCAGCAGTAGCAAGATCAGTTGGAGTGATGCAGGCAGATCAAAGTGACAGTGTCGGATACTGGAGCGCGGATCAGAGTTGACAGCAAGTGCAAGAGTGCATGGGTGCAAGAGTTCAACAACGCAGTGGTTCCTGATGACATGTGCAGTTGGTACCAGCAGAAGTCAAAGACTTTGATGATAGATGCATCAGATTGATTGAGTTGTTTGGAGCCTATTCAGTTTCAGAGGAGTTGCAGAGCAGATGCATGGAGTTGCATGGCACTTGTGAAGGTTGCAGGGCGAATGCATGGAGTTGCATGTCGCATGAAAAGACAGTCCTTTCTTGTTGAGAGGGAGTGTTGAAGATTGCAACAAGAAACAGTGAAGGAGGCATCCTGAAACATCTTTCCTGATCCTAGTTGGAAAGTGATCACCAAAACTAGGTGGGGGCCACACAAATGATTTTTGTCGCAAAGTCTATTTTTAGACATATGGATCATGGTCTATGAGTTGCAAGATGCTATTTATGGATGATTGGTCGAGTTGGTAAAAATAGATGGACCTCTATTTTTAGACATTGGGCGGTTTCTATTTTTAGACTGCCGGGCTAAAAATAGAACAGTCAAATATTATTAACCCTTAATAATATTTAGACTATAAACATTATATTATCCTCTTGGAGCACTTCAGTTTGATGCTTGGATGTGGCACATGCAGCTGACAGAAGGAAATATGCTTTTACTAAGGGTTAGTTGAGCTATTTCATGGTTGACTTCAGTTAGAACTCATGTGGCAGAGTTTGGTGGAGTTGATGAGGCAGTTGGTGGAGTTGTGTTCGGTTTAACTTAGTTGAACTAGTTGTATTTAGTCTAACTGAAAAATACACTAGTGATGAGTGGTGTGAATTAATTATTAATTAATTCACTAATTATTAACTCATAAATCAACTAAAGAATACATCAGTTAACTGCAATGCATGGACAGTTCAGTGGAGAACAGTGTTAGAGGTGGGTGAAAGGGTGAGTCTACTATCAGTTGTGACTATAGCTGTGCATGGGATTTGCACACACATTGATTGAGATTGCCAATGAGGATTGCGCAGTACAAGCTAGTGGGATTCGAACTTGGATCTCATCATTATTCATCTTGGATTGCACAGTAGAGGCAGGCAGACTTGTGGAGGAGATTTGAACCTGTGACTTGTTCATCTTCTGTGCTAGTTTGTGTGTAGCATGTGAGATAGTGCTGAGAGCTGTGAGAGATTTGTGCTATGTATTGTTACATGTTCTCTATCATTATAATATACAAATAGTTGGGGGTTTTCAGCTGTATGCTTTCCCCATTACATACTGTGTTATATGTGTGCTTGATTATGTTTTAATGTGCGCATGCGACTGCTTCTATTTCCGCATATTGATTATCAATTGTATAAGAGGTTATGTATTATGCATGAAGCTTAAATAGTGTGTAATTAGGATAATATTGGTGAATAATTCAGCTATTATTCAAATTTCTACAGAAACTCATTGTTGGAATTGCATCCAGAATTGAGGCCAAAGAAACCCAATAACTAAGGGAGATAGAAAACTACTGCTACAACTCAACATGACTTAGGGTTTGATTCAGGTGATGAGACTAAAATTACAACCATGGGATTGAAGAGCATGAAGGGAAAATAAATTGAAACTAAACCCAGTACTAGTACATCAAATTGTCACATAAACACTTCAAATGAAGAAGAAAGAATAGAACTGTTTCATGTGAGGGTCATATCCAAGCATACAAAGATTAACACACTGTTTGATAGTGGGTCACAAGAAAACTTAATGTCTGAAGATTTGGTCAAAAAACTTAACCTTGAGACCATACCACATCCAAGACCATATCCATGGGGTTTTATTTGTAAGGATGCAAATCTACAGGTTACAAGGAAATGTATATTGAGGTTTGCAATCACTGCAAGCTTTGTTGACATAGTTGAAATAGATGTGGTTCCGCTTGACATAACTAGTATTTATTAGGGAGTCCTTAATTGTATGACATGAAAGCGATCTTCTATCTCCATGAGAACAAGTATCATTTATTAAAATATGGCAAGGAGTTCATTATTAGAGCACACCGTAAGAAGACAAACATTGCTTTGGTAAATGCTGGACAGGTAAAGAGGCTGGTAAATTCAAGTAAGAATTTTGTTCTTATTATGATTAAGCCCAAAGTTGATATTAATCATGAATATTTTGAAGGATGTGATCCTAAGTTGAAATTAAAATTATATGATGTGGTTAATGGGCATCATGAGATGTTTCAGGAGCCAACAAGATTGCCTCCAAAAAGGGAAATTCAACATGAGATTTAGTTGCATCAGGATTTTCCTCTTCCAAACATCGATATGTATCGCATGTCGATAATGGAGAATGTTGAAATAAAGAGGCAAATCAAAGAGATGTTGGATAAAGGTATCATAAGGCCAAGCACCTCGCCATGCGGTTCACCCATAGTCTAATACCAAAGAAAGATGGGACTTGGCGCATCTGTGTAGATTTTCGAGCTTTGAACAAAATTACGGTAAAAAATCATTACCCACTCCCAAGAGTAGATGATTTGCTTGATCAGCTGAAAGAAGCAATTTTTTTCAATAAGTTATATTTACAAAGTGGATATCGTCAAGTAAGAATTGTAGAAAGTGATATCTGGAAAACTACATTCAAAACCAAAAAAGGACTCTTTGAGTGGCTATTATGCCTTTTGGTTTGTGTAATGCACTGACAAATTTTATGCGAGTTATGGATAATGTTTTGCAACCATTCCTTGATGACTTTGTTATTGTGTACTTAGATGACATTTTCATTTTCAGCAAAACAAGAGAAGATCATGTCTTGCATGTAAATCGAGTACTTGATATTTTGAAGAAAGAGAAATTGTTTCTTAAGATGTCAAAATGTGAGTTTGGAAAGACTTCTTTGGTCTATTTGGACATATTGTAGGAGGAGGAGAATTGAGGATTGATCCTTCTAAAGAGAAGGCCATTGTGAATTGGCCCACACCCAAAATATTTACCGAGGTAAGACGTTTCTTAGGTGCAGCTCAATATTGGAGGAAATTTATTGCTAACTTTTCTTCCATCGCAGCTCCTATGCATGCAGTGACAAGTGTGAAGAAAGGCTTCCAATGGGGAGGAAAACAGCGGCAAGCTTTTGAAGCTTTAAAAGACAAGATCAGTTCAGCTCCAGTCCTTTCACTACCAAATTTGAGACAACCATTCGAGATACAAACTGATGCTAGTGACTATGCCATGGGCGCAGTCCTTTTGCAACATGGTAAGCCTATCGCCTTTCATTCAGAAACTTTTAATGATGCTGTGACTAATTATCCTACATATGACAAAGAACTATATGTGTTGGTACAAAGTGTAAAGAAGTGGAAACACTACTTGATGGGTAAAGATACTATTGTACACACCGATCACCAACCATTACAGTACTTGCAGTCGCAAACAAAATTGCAGCAATCAAGACATTTTAGGTGGATGGGGTTTCTTCAACAATTTCACTTGGTTACAAGGTACAAAAGGCTTATTCAATAAAGTTGTAGATATGCTTTCGAGACCAATCATTAGTGCTTCTACTTTACTCAAAAATGATTCTGTTGTACATGAGAGTTACATAGAAAAATATGCACATGATGTTGATTTCAAAGATGTGTATGCTAGTTTGAGTGAAGGGAATCAAGTTGAAGAAAGAGATTATCACGTGCATAAAAATTTGTTGTTTCATTTGGGGAAGCTATGTATTCCACAAGGAGAGAGGCTAAGTGTCATGAGAGAAGCCCATTCTTCTGTTATTGTTGGACACTTTGGGGTAAGAAAAACAGTGGCGTATCTACAAAGGTATTGTTATTGGCCTCGTGTGATAGATAGTGTGTCACATTTTATAAGAGGTTGTTCTATGTGTGCAACAAGTAAGCCAAGTAATAGGAAGCTTGGATTGTACATGCCACTACTGGTACCATCAAGGCCATGGGAGAGCATCTCCATAGAATTTGTTGGAGGTCTACCTATATCAAGAAAGCAACATGATTATTTCTTTGTAGTTGTGGATAGATTCAGTGAAATGTGTATACTTATGCCATGTAAGACCACCATTACTGCTGAACTTTATTTTCAAAATGTTTGGGTTCATTTTGGATTGCCCACTTCTATTTTTAGTGACAGAAATTCCAAGTTCATTGAGAATTTTTTGTAGGAATTTATAAGGTAAGTTCCGTAGATCAAGAACCAAAGGTCACTGCTCAGAAACAGATCACAAATCAGTACACCAGTATAATCACGTGGTTAAAACCATCAAAGAGGGAAACAGCCCACAGCCTTAGCCAACGTGACCACTTCAGGAAATTTATTAATATAAAAATAAAAGTTACATATGTTTCTCTCATAAACGGTTACCGGACAAATGACCCTCCATTCTCTTTAAATAGAGATCATGGACCAATTGGGTGCTAAGCCATGGATCAAGTGTCATTAATACCAAGGTGAGAGATAACTGTCGGATCACTACAAATAGTGACCGTCGGATTATAAGTTACAAATGTACATGGTAAAGAAACACACTTTACCTAACTCTGCACTAGACTAATTTATTCTTAACTATTTCCTATGTGTCAGAATATCCTAGCATCCCCCCTTAAGAACAACTTTGGATAGGATTGAAGGATTTACAAAGGTGACACAAAAGGAGCCTATTTCTTATGTGTCGAAATATCCTAACATCCCCCCTTAAGAACAAATTGGGATAGGATTGAAGGATTTACAAAAGTGACACAATAGGAGAAGGAAGGAGGCATTAGAGCCTATCCCCCCTTAATGACAACTTTCTTGAACTCCAAGCATGGATCAAAGTTTGGTAAAATTTGCTTCTGTGAGAACCTTTGTAAAGATATCAACTACTTGATCATTGGTTGGAAAGTACTGCACTTCAAGAACATGATCATGAATGAGCTTCTGATGAAGTGTATGTGGAGTTCAATGTGTTTCATACGCTGATGCTGAACTGGATCTTTACATAGCTGAATGGCACTCTGATTATCACAACAAAGTGTAGTTGGATGTTACTGATGAAGACCAAACTCAAACAGGATCTGACAAAGCCACATGGCTTCCTTGCTAACTTCAACTACACCACGATACTCTTCTTTTGTTGAAGAAAGAGAGATGGCACTTTGTTTCTTACAAGACCATGTAATAGGTCCTGAACCAAGAGTGAACACATATCCTGCAGTATACTTTCGATCATCAGGGTCACCAACCCAATCAGAATCAGTGAAACCAATCAACAATGGAAATTCTCCTACACTGTAATGAATCCCGAACTGAACTGTACCTCGAATATATCGAAGTATTCTTTTAGCTGCTTTCCAGTGACTTTCATGTTGAAATTTGGTACTGGAGGACAGGTGGTTCCCTAAGGCTTTGATCTTTGGCCTAGGGAAAAGTGTCCAAAAGAATTTAATTTTTCTCCTAAAGTGACTTTATAATTTTTATAAAGTCAAATCTAATTTAAAAGTGACTTTAAGTGATAAAGTTACTAAAGTGACTTTATAAAGTTATAAAATCAAATCTAATTTAAAAGTGACTTTAAGTGATAAAGTTACTAAAGTCTAATTTTAAAGTGACTTTTAATAAAGTCAATGTAAAATTAGAAAGGAAAAAGTGACTTTGAAAATAAATGACTAAGTGGGTCTTTATTAAAGTGGGGTGAATTAAAAAATAGAAAGTGAGATTTAAATGAGCATTTAATCTCAGCCCTAGATCTCAATCTATCTCGGCCATTGGATTTAGGGATTCCCCAAAAGTCACTTAGGGTTAGGTTAAAGGAGGAAAAGGAGGAAAAGGTCATTCATTCTTTCATGAGCAGATTGAGAGAAGGAGAGCAAGAGAGCAAGGGAGATTTCTGGGCAGTGAAGAGAAGGAGGCAGCAGCTTGGCACGCATTCCAAGGCAGCATTTCAGCAAGACATTTCAGCAAGACAAGTGCAGCAGATTTAGCAAACAGCAGGCAGATTTTTGGCACGATTTTCTAGGCAGGGAGGCCGTACAGCAATATCGGGCACGAAAATCGAGGCAGCAAGGGGCTGTACCGTACAGCAGAGTTTTGAAGCAATTTTGGCATGCAAATCGAGGTTTTGGACAGCAGCATTAATTGCTGTTTGCACAGATTTTGAGGAGGCCGTACAGCTGCATTTATTGCAGATTTCTGGGCACGCAAATCGAGGAGAACGTACAACATTTATTGCTATTATGTTTTTGCTGTTTGTACATTTTCCGAGGCGGTGGTTAAGCACGGAAAACGAGATAAGTTGTAAAAGTCTGTTTGCTGATTTTTATTTTGCTGAATATTTCTCTCACTGTAAAAAGCATTTTTCCAGAAATAAGAAGGAGCTTTCGAACTGGTTTTCCCCAAGAGTTGTAGGGGGTTTTTCCAGGGTCACCTTGACAA
>JAXQQM020080580.1:0-17179 GCA_034641835.2 Pinus albicaulis
CCAAAGGTTTGTAATATTCCCAATTAGCTTTGCTACTTGGAATATTTCATTTTTGTTTAATTTTGCCGCTTTAGCTAGAAGTAATAAATAAAGTGAGAAATAAGAGGGGTCACCTCACTTTAGTCACCTCACTTTATAAATAAAGTGTTCTTTTCCTAGTTGATGGACGTTATAACTTAGAGAGGGGGCCTTGGGGGTCCACATGAGTATGATGGGGAGGCATCAGGCTAACCTAAGGTTAACTGCGCAGGCAAAGGAGAGTGAAGGACGCAGTTAAGGTTTTGGAGGGAGTTTAGCATTATAAAAGGTGGGGTTCTCACCTCATTTGGACATGCTTGATTTGATATTGATATTGAGAGCTAGACTTCTGTCTGCTTCAGCACGCCGGTTGTTTAGTCGGTCTGCAGCACTGTTTAGTGCAACCGAGTGTCTCCGTTCTGAGATCTCACCCTTAGCCTCGGGGGACTTCGAGCCCCGCCCGGGGTTATTCTCCCATCACGATTAGCGCCGGGGACTTTAGCACTTTTCTCCAAGGCACTTTCTGGCAACATTTTTCGCCCGGGCAGCCGGCATAGCTTTATGGAGATTTGGACATGCCAAAGCCCCCTCTCGAGACCGCGTAGAATCCGTGAGGGAGGACGCCGGGTTCAGAGAAGGAAGGACGCATCCGCTGGCCAAGGCAGCAGAGGACCTGGCATCTCGGGGAGGCACAAGGCAACCGGCCTCGGGAGGACGTTAGCCTTCCGAGAGATCTAGCCTTGAGAGCAGCAGATCTGGAGAGATAGCATCAGATCCAGCCTTGGAGGATACAGATCTGATGAGATACTGTCAGATCCAGCCTAGATCTGAAGAGATAGCAGCAGATTTGGCCTTAGAGGACGCAGATCTGGAGTGATAGGACACAGATCTGGAAAGGAGGATTCAGATCTAGCAGATCTGAGGGAGAGAGAACGCAGATCCAGTCAGGGAGGACGCTGATCTGATGAGCAGAGTCTGGTGAGTGAGATTTGACAGCGTTTTCAGTGTTTTCAGCCTGGAGGAGTTGATCTTGCCATCTGGAGGTTCTGTAGCCAGTATTTCATCTGTCTTCTGCGCTGTCACTAGCAGAGACAGCGTTTTTATTGGTGAGGGTTTGGAGGATTGAGATCAGCCATCTTCTAGTCTTCAGTTCACTGTTCCATTGCATTCCAGCAGCAGCTCTTCATAGCAGATCTTCAGCCAGCTAGGACGCTGTCCTTATTTGTAGCCATTATCTGATCTGAGAGGGTCTCCACTTGCCTAGGGCAAGGATAGGTGCACTCATTCTGATTATTTTGTACTCCTTCCTATGTATTCTCGGATTAATAAAATGGCTTAGTTTTCTGGCATTCTATATGTACTTGTTCCATGATCTGGTTCTATCATTGTATTTTCTATATCTGTCTGGCATATTTCTGTGTATTACTGGTTATTTCCCTTTGGGGATATTACGGTTGGTTAGTTCGGATTTTTTAGTGTCAGTGTGAGGTAATCCTCACTAGCTATTTTGTCAGTCAGATTCTTTGTGTGGATGGCCAGTAAGGCATCCCAGATTGTATTCAAAACTTCTGCATAATCATACAAACCCTCAGCTGCTGCATCGGTTTTCCCACATTGGGTTTTTTTGAGGACTTATTCCAAAAATAACGGTGTCATGTGTCTTTTGTTTCTTCTTGCTCAGATCTTGTTTCCGCACTTATTTTCTGCAGTTTAATTTTGAGAAGGCTGTAGTGTATGGGTTTCAATATTTACCGTAGAACACAATAAATAATTTGTTCAAGAAATTAAGAAATAGAAGAATCCTCATCAGTTATTGCAGTAGGATTCCGGGATTAGGAATTTTCACATATGTACCATGAGAGACAATGATGATGGTGTTTATAAATCATTGGTCTCGCCAACATTATGCTTTGATCTTGTGGAGAGGCAAAGCTGTTAGTCAAGGCGTTGCTATATGACAATGCTGGTTGATATGATGCTATACAGATGGGTTACTAATCCAACTGTTCTTATGAGATCTCTTCAGATTGAGAACGTTCATGTACCATTTATGAATACCTCCCTAGTTAAGAGGGAGCGTTGAAAAAATGTGTAATTAGGTTCGGTCTTCAAAAATATGAAATGTACTTGTGATTCTTGTATATTGTATAATGAAAGAAAATTATTATTATTATTATTTTTGGAGAATGGGTTTCATGCTCAAGGTCTTTTATTTTATAGGTCAAATACCCATTGAGTGCTTCTAGGGTTTGTCTTAGGTCAAGAAGTCCAAAGAGTCATTGTCAAAGTTGAAGACCCATTTGGGCACATTGCAACTTGTGAACAAAACTATTTTTATCCTTAAATGTGTCAAAATACCCTCCAAGATCAAGTCGGCCTAGCAACTAACAAGTCAGGCTAATTTGAGGAGCCACGACCACCTTTGAGAAGCCTATATAAAGGAGGAAACTCGACCTCCTTGAAGCACATTCATCACTCACTCATCCAAGCGAAGGAGGAAGAGGAAGAAGGAAATAAAGAAGGAAGAGGATGAAGAAGACTTGGTTTTGGGCTATTTCTCTCTCACACGTGCAAAGGAAGGCTAAGGTTTCTACAATAGATCTAGGGTTTTCCTCTTCAAGTTCGATATCGAAGAAGTGAAGGTAAGAAGGTCAAGAAAAGGCCACAAGAAGACATCCTCAAGCTCTAAAAGTAAGAGAAAGCCAAGTGAAAGTCTAAGGAAGTCCTGGGAGGCAAAAATAAGGTCACATGTGTGGCAACAACAACTGCAGGAGGGCCGAAAATTTCAAGTCTGTAGTGGAGGCCGAAATTCTGTAGTTGTGGGTTGAAGTTGTGCTACTGGAAGAGATTTGATTGGGTTTAATTTGGACAAGGAAAGCACATCATTCGAAAAGGTTTGACTTGGTCTTGGAGGGTATTGGTCTTGGTCTAGAGGTCTTGGAATTCGTCAATTGAAAAATCTATGAGGAAGAGAAGAGATTTATGGGTTTTCCTCTCAAGAGGAGAGGTTTTGGCCCTGGCTTGGAACCTATATTTTTTGTACTTTTTCTTCTTGTTTTGGGAGTTGGTTGATGATTAAAAAACATAATAATAATTGAAGAAGCTAATAAGTAAAAGAAAGTAAAAATACATCACAAGTAGTTATCATAGAAAGAGAAATCACTCTAATCATCACCCTTAAGATTTCTCAACAGGATCAACTGCCATAATATGCTAAGCTGGCTGGGGCACACTAGTCCATGTGCATCATCTCACGTATAATGTGGGGCAAAGCGTAGACTGTTGAACGTGTTGAAGGTGCCCATGGCATGAAATTGTGCTCTTAACACATGATGGAGTCCCATGGCTCTCAACACATCCCCTAGGAGTGTCAATAAGATCCTTTGGTGGGATTAGGCTCAAATTAGTTGCCAACCCATGGTGAAGCTGCTTGCCAATTACATATAAGATCCAACGTGCTTCCTCACCATCGAGTACAGTAATTCATTAATGCATTTAAGTGAAGCAAGCTTGTTAATCAAGGGCACATTTAGACTTCATAATGGACTTACCTTCCAAATTTACAGCTTTAAGCTCATAATAGTGTTACCTCCCTAGGTAGGAGTGACTAATAAACAACCCTATTAAGTTTTTCTAGTCCCTAAGAGGAAAGACAGGTCTAATGTTCATCCTTCAAGTGATAAGGGTCATGTGAATAAATGATGAGATAGAAGGGGACGCAGGTCTCAAAGAAAAATGCCATAACCTCAAGGATGCTAATGATGAGGGATGTCCACATACTTGGGTGTATAGATGTAGGAGGGAGAAATCATGGATACATGAGTTACCCCAACCTTTGCTTTTCCATCCTTTTTAATTCTCCTTTTGGCTTTTCTTGATTTTTCTTTGTATTACTACTTGGGCCTCCAAGAGATGAGAGCAGGTTGTGTATGATATAAGCAACTATCACCCCCTTAGGGTGGGGTAGTTCATTGTCCATTAGGTGTCGGGATGTGCATGGGTTCCTTAATGATGTGGGGGTACTCATGGTCTCTAGGAAGTAGGATGGTGGCCATAATGATAAGGGGTAGAGCTGATGTTTGGCTTTTTTCCCACATGCGATTTAAATGTCCTAACTATCTTTTGCATTTTACAATATTCTTTTCTTTTGTTTCTTTCTTTGGGCCATGATAGGCTTTTAATGTTCTTTTAGCTGCATCAACCTTCGGGGCAACATTTCCAGGTTTGACCCAAACATTTGGAAAAGGGGAGGGGTGTACCAGTGCCTTGTGGACCTAGTGGTCATGTGGACCAAAAGAGGAAATATGATGAAATATGGCTTGTAATGTGCGGAGGGGAGTGAAAAATGTGGAATGGGAAAATGGGATGCGCTACCAAAATCAAGGTTTCCGAAGTAGTGCCCTTCCTAAAACCATAGGCCAATAGGGGAGATCCCACGGGACTAGGATTGGGGATTAACCCCATTTAAGGTGAGGGAACAAAACTATAGTCAAAACCCTTCCTCCTTCAAAGTCATCTCGTAGTCCATGCCCAATATGCGTAAGGAAAAACAAGCATCAACACCCAATTTCACAATGAAAAACATACCTTTAGGATTGGATTTCCCACTTTCATACATATACTCTTGACATATGGGTGAGGGAGCACATGACTGGTTTATGGAGCGAAGAGAAAATGGCACTATGAATTGGCTACATTGGTGGCTGTCAGGTGTTGCTGGCTGAAGAAATGTCAAGGGGAAAAATTCTCCTATGGAGTCACCCACTTTTGGTGGGTAATAGGTCTTGAATATGACCCTTTGCTGGTAATTCAAACTTATCAACAACCATTCAAACCTGTATCTATTGGGCCAGATGGTGATCCGTGAGTCGGTCAGGTTATTTGATGCTTGAGGAGTCCAACTTCTGGGTGGATGTAAAAGCTCACCTATGCCAAAAGGGAAGACAAAATTGCTCATTTGAGTCGTTTTCATTATTAAGTTTTTGCGAAGTCTGAGTTGAAGTCTTGCACTCCACCCTTGCTTAGTCATTAACTGAGTTGATTTTTTCAACTATGGTTCAGATAGTCGTTGTTTCAACGTTCTCATATTGATTTCTTAGAAAGATAACATCATGCTATGATGCCTCTAGATTATATACGGGTGCAAGCAAAAATTATTTAACTCTATGCTTGGCGTTGGTGGGTGCACACCCAAAAATTGCTTTTTCCTTCTCGTCATACACAAATTATCTATGAAAATTCCTAGATCTAACAATCTCTTGGATCCTACTGCAATCAACTGAATTTACTTCTCCTATTTGTAAATTACATTACATATTATTTCAGATTACTTCATGAAATATCGAAGCAAATTACCGAAGCAACCTAGACTTAATTTCTTATGATTTTGAAACTAGGAAACTGAGCAAAGAAAAATACAAACATAGGACACCATTTTTTTGGATGAAAGTCCTCGAAAAAACCCAATGCGAGAAAACCGGTGCACCAGATCTGAGGGTTTGATTTTATTAAGCAATAGAAAATTCTAAATACATCTATGAATACCACAAAGGTTATTCAGTCATAGAGAGAGAAATACCGGCAAAAAGATTGTGAGTTTTACTTCACTCAATCACTAGAAAATCCGTCTGATCCAGACACTGGATGAGATGCCCTTGGAGGTCTCTGCGCTGCCTCTGTGTAGTGATTGCATAGGCACTGTATCACCTCCTCTTAGCACTGCGTCACCGAAGCAATAGATTGATTTATCGTCTAGAATCTCAGATCTCAGCCTCTCGGTCACACAACCCGGCTCCCGACTTCTGAAACTGGTCTGACAACAAAATCTCGGAAACCCTCTCAGCCTCTGCACAACCTCTTGTAGAAATTTCTGAATCTTAATTCTTATGCAAAAATTATTTCTGTTAATTCGGTTAAGCTTTTCCTACTTATACAAGTTATCAACTGAATAAATTCAAGTTAGTATCAAAGCAAAACACATAACAGGTCTCTACCAATTCAGATATAGAATAAGCACATGCACACATAGACAAAGTGACACAGTTATTTCTGGACAAACTGTCCTCGGAAAAACCCAATGTGGGAAAATCGGTCTCTGGTTGCTGGAGGGCTCTATTATTAAGTATATTTCTGAATACACAACTCTGGGTTCCAGATCTGGAAAACCCTACAGAGAAAACTCTAGATCTGCAACACTTGGCTGATCTAAGACCACAATACTGACTGATCCACACCCTCAAACGAGATTTATAGAACTCAGCCAGATCTAGGCCTAGAAACCCCAGATCTGCCCTTGAAAGACACTGCGACAGCTTCTGAAGGCCTCCAAATGCTCAGCGCTGTCCTTGTTGCTGCTGCTGCTGGCACCTTGATCTGCGCTGTCTTTCCTGATCTCTTCTCTGTCTCTTGTGTATTCTAGACCCTGGGATCAAATCATCTCCTTGGTCTAAATTCCCTTCTCTGCAACTGAAACACTTCTGAGTATTCGTAGCAACCTCGCCCTAGAATCTTAGCTTAGCTTCAGTGCTCTACCTCTGTGTGCCTTTACAAATTACCCCAAGCCTTTCCTTTATACTTTTCTCGTTGACAAATCAACGACCAAGATTAAATCTTTAATTAATGGCTAAGATTAAAAGAAAGCTTGATCCGTGTGACTTAAGACAATTTCATCACATGTTTAATTAAATTCACTTTAATTATTTTATTTTCCTAAGTTTTAAATTAGGAAATACATTAAAATAATTAATTAATTTAATATCTCCTAAACAAGATGAAATTTCCAAATCTATTTCTGGATTTGGGACCTAGAGCACAACTGATGCTACCCCAAATACACAAAATCTCAACACCTCTGCGTAGCCCTACGTGGCTCTGTGTTAGCCTCTCTGACTCTGCGCTGGCTATGCTGGATGTCTCTCTGCCTCTCTTTGTCGATGATTTTCCAGCTGAGAAAATCACTTTCTCCTGAAGCTGTCCCTACCCCTCACTGCTGTGGAATCACTTAGATTGAATTCTCGTCCAAGCACTTGCTCCGTTAGAAAATCGATCACTTAGATTCACTCAGTGTATCTTTCCAAATGACCCACAAGCCTTTCTTTTATAGTCTTCTCGTTGAAACTTCAACGACTGAGATTAGATCTCTAATCAACGACTAAGATTACATTTAGACTTGATCTCTGCTTTTGCTAGAACATTCACACTCTATTTTATTAGTACCCTTTAATTATTTAATTTGCCTAAGTTTAGACTTAGGGTCCCCATTAAAATAATTAATATTTTCAATAAAACACATTCTGAGTGGAATTTCCACAAACCATTTTTGGGTTCTTTGGAATATATGTGCCTAAGCCTCTCCACAAATTTTGAGACATAGAGCACTTCTTATGGTACCAAAAATCAACAGTCCCTCTTAGCGAGGAAGGTGCTCTAACAACATGCTTGCTGCATACTGCTCTGACCCTGAAGCATCCTCTGCTCTGCTGTTGTCTGACAAGCTGTCCACCAACCACTGCGCTACTGCTGCAACTGTACTGTTGCCCATGACACTGCCACTGCTGCATCCGTACTACAATTCCCTCTCAAGTGCTGCATCTGCTATGCTGCTGGCATTGCCACTGCCAACACTACATCTGAACTGCAACTTAGCTGCTGAGAGAAGCAACTGTTATCACCCAGAAATTGAACAACCATTTAGTGGATGCACCTCGGTGCTGAAGATCTGGCTGCTGCTAGCTCTACGCTATCCTCTGAAGCCACTGCGTTGCTGAGGATACTGCACTGTGCCTCTACGCACTTCTGCCTCCTTGCTCTATGCTGCTCAGCTCATAACACTGCTAACCACTGCAACTGTTGCTTCATCACTCCTTGGCTGCAACTGAAAACTGCTCCCTCCCACTGCTGCTAATCATGGTCTCGTAGCAAGGTGATGATCCATGAGGTGGGCTCCTCAAGGATCCTACCCAACTGAAGTTCAAGGTGAATTACAATTCCATGTCACCCCATCTCCCTCCTGGAGATGCGCGGGCACTCGTGGCATAATCATCCTCCTCGATCTTCGCGGCTGCAATTTGTTATCTCCTCTCAGTTTCCCAAGGCTGAAAAAGGAAGCCAAAGGGGTAACGACAAACCGGTTCTATGTCAAAAGCTAGCCCTTCTGGCCTTGGAGATGGCTCTCTAACTTAGATTACTCAACAAATACGATATTAGGCTAGGTAATAAGCTCAACAAAGTTGATTTTTCTGTCCAACTCAGTTTTCTGTCCAGTGAGATGATGGGAAAATAGAGGGTTTTTTCACAGGGGCAAGGTAGGCAGCTTTGGTGGAGGATTTAGGTAAAATTTTTGTAGGAGGTGAATGTAGAAAGGGTGAAAGACAAAAACATTAGAGCATCAAACCAAGGATGAATTCTAAAGTGATGCTTTAAGCTAAAAACATTGATAAATTGGCAAAACTGAAACAGAGCACCGTTAAGATGAATTTTGGATCAAACATTTGGTTTTTTCCAAGCAAGAAGATACACATTAATGGAATGTAAACACATAAGATAACTTACAATTCAAAGGAGAACAAAACCACCAAAATTATGACACAAGAATCCTTGCAAATCACTTGCTATTCCATTCATTCATTGGAAAAAAATCTTCAAAATTACAATGCACAAAAGTGTTTCTTCTCTAATCGGACCAAACAACCCTCTGCACTCTGAAATTAATGAAATATATACAATTAGCTCATCCCTGGACTAAGGGAGTTCAACTCAACCATCTCCCTAAGATAGAAACAGTTCAATTAAATTTGGCACTCCCTACTAGGAATATGGACCGAATTCCTGAAAATAGGTGTCAAAGACAAACATATCTCTTTCACCATAACACCTGTTACACAACTGGAAGAGGTTTTTGTAGATAAGGTTGTTGTGAAGAAAAACCTCTCTCAGTTTTTGGAAATTCATTTCCATTTTCTCGGAATAGGCCTCACAAAATCATGACTAAAACCGAAGCAAAAATCGCGATCGGGATTAAATCGGCGAGGGGAAAAAATCGGAAAAAATTGTAAAAATCGGGTAAAAATTGGCACATACAAAAATATTCATGTTTTTTCAATTTTTTTAATATCTAAAGCACCCACAACATAAAATAAATGCATTGACACATAAATATGAAAAAAAAACTAATATATAAGACGTGTAATATCATGTCTAGTGCTACATCACACATAATAGTGAATCATGTCCTGAATACTAAGTCCTAAGTCTCAACTCAACCTCAAAATATCAACAAAAAATATAATAATGTATCTCATATCATGAGTCATAATGTTATATACAAAGGAATGCACCAAATAACCTATGCTACTGATTTCCTCTACTCCTCTTGCGAGAAAATGTAACAGCTTTCCCTCTAGACGAAGAAGCTGGCGGGGCTGGCAATAGACTCTGTTGTGCTCCAGATCCTGAAGCACCAGGAGCTAAAGTAGGCAGACCACGTCCTCTACCGGTAGCAGGGGTAGGTGGTGTCACCTCCTCCTCCTGTTGTTGCTCCTCCTCCTCCTCATGAAACTCATCATTGATTCATCGCTACTAGAAATGGGATCATCAACAAGAGATACATAAACATCATCTAGCTCAAAGTCTTCAGACTTGGATTGCCCAACCTTATAACATGATAGAAATTGAAAAAGTTTAACATGCCTAACCAATGATTTTGGTTTGAGTGAAGAGTTCATCTCCTCAACCTTAAAATGCGGTAGAAAAAGATTAACATGCCTAACTAGTTGTTTTCCTTTGAGTGAAGGGTACATTCTTGTTAAGGCCACAGTAGGGGAGTTCAACAATCAATACCACCAACATCAACAAAGTTCAACAATCAATGCCACCAACATCAAGGTTCTTAAAGGACTTCATACTCTTGATCAAATGCCAATCTCATACCTTACACATAATAGAATCAAATGGAAACAATGCAAATCCCCAAACCATGAAACCCTGAAAACCATTAAGTCTGCTGAATTTTGAGTGAAATCTAAAATTCTAGTTTCTCCATATGAAATCCAATGAAGTCGAAACCACTCTTAAACATCCTGAGTCATTTCATGGTAATGTTAAAAATTTAAGTAAAAGGATGAAAATGAAAAATAAAGGAAATATCACTTTTACTTTAAGAATTTAACTTTACCATTAACTGCCAACAGGGTGTGTCAGGAAAATGAGAGGGCTGCAAAAATGACAAAAAAAAAATTGATTTTTGAACTTATAGGGTCACTGTTTGATGGGCCGACGATTTTTACCAAAAAAATCGTGAAAAAATCGCGATTTTTTGGCGATCGGTGATTTTTTCAAAAAATCGGGAAAAAATCGCCGATAAAATCGTTGAGCTGAAAAAATCTCGATTAAATCGCGATGTTTGCTTCTTTGCTAAGCTAAAGTGATCATTAAATGTTCAAATCTGTAAAAATAGGCTGTAAAGATCCAATCAAATATTCCAATCCACGACACCTGTGTAGAAACTGAAGGAGGTTATTGTGATTGGATCCGTCCTTAACAAAAACCTCCTTTGTTTTTGAAAAATTCATCTTCATTTGGTTAGAAACTTCTTTTGAAAATGATGACAAAAACAGAGTCAAAAGCGCAACGAATTCTCCAGAAGTGCAGCAACTAAAAAGGCTGATATTTTGATGCTTTTGGTGAAGTGTAAAATTCTCTTGATGATGTGATTTGAAATGCAACATTATTTCTTCGATAGGAAGGTTAGATCTCCAATGTGACATAGACGTACCCATGATTCTCGTTAAAACACTCTATTCCCTAAGTGCTAACTCTCATGACACCTTACTAGTTTGGATGATGAATGACATGACTCCAAATGGAAATACGATGACCACACACCCAAATTGATGAATATGATTACTGGCTGGACCAACAAGACACTCTTGACACTTTCATGATCAACCTTATGACAACATGACTCTTTCTTTTCAAACTTTTAATAATGACATTTAATGATGGAAAAATGACCCTATGGTGACTCAATGACTCATGAAATTGATTATGAATTGACCTTGATTACCAAGACATGAGAGTAGCATTACACCTAGACAATGACTTGACCATTTTGACAATCAAGAGATGTCAAATTTTATTTGAAAATATAACAATTTGACCCCAAGACCTTATCAATCACATGGAAAGAGTACATTTGATCACTGGTGACTCATAGACACTAACACAACCTTTAGATCATGCTTCTCATCCTTGTCCTTTTTTTCAAAGGACACAATGATGCATAGTGGCCCATCTCGCCACATCTGAAACACTTCACCTTGGAGACGTCCTTCTTGCGTCTCGATTACCCTTGATGCCCCTTCGATGCGAGGGTTGCATTCTCCTCCTCCTCTGGATTCTTCGATCCACTCTCGCTGCTACTGTCAACTTTACACTTGACCAAATCTCTTCTCAACTCCTCTTGAAAAGATGCCCACATCGACTCCCAACTAGGTAGCGTTGCCCTGCCCAAGATACTTTGGACAAAAACCTGCCACTCCTCAATTACTGCGTTAAGGGCTAATCTTACCATAGTTGTAGCAGTTGGGATGGATCCCACGACTGCCAATTGATCACGGATTTCCTGAAGTCTCGTTAGGAATGGAGCAATGCGCTCCGCCTTCTGCATCTGGATCATCTAGAGCTTCTACTCCAAGTACACCTTCCGCTGCTCGGAAGTTCCTTCGTATAACACAAACAAGGCCTCCCATATCTCCTTGGCTGTGTTCTTTATAGCTATATGAGAGACTATATGATCTTTGACACCATTAAGGATAAGTCTCTTGGCCTTTGCCATATCAGACTTGTACTTTTTATTTTGATCCAGATTTGTAGGCAGAACAACCACGTTGTCTACGAACGCCTTGAGATCATATTCGTCCAGAAGGAATTTGATTCTTTCCTTCCAGATCACATAGTTGGAGGATCCCTCCATCCGATCTTGATCTCTTAGTCTGTGAGTTGCCATCTCAGTAGAAAACTGTCGAATTGCTCCCTCTTTCTCCCTACTACCTAGCTTCTAGGCTGGCTTACACACTCTCTGATGGAGTTGGTAAGTTTGCTGCCTAACAAATGAGAAAGACTCAATTCGTCGGCAATGAATTCACCGAGGAAGAAATCCCTCACTATGTGCTCTTCTTCTTTATCTGACGCTTCTCTACCCAACAACTGCTTGCAGAAAAACTGTCCCTCTAGCTCTGCATGAAGGCTTTACGCTGCTCCCTTTTCCTCGGCAAGATCTTGATCCGGAAGTCTTACCTCTCTGTCGACTCACTCAGAGAGAGACCACCTCGAAATTCAACCCTTCTGGCTAGAACTGCGCAATCCCTCTGGGAATTCGATCTACTGCTACTATAGCAATTTGGCCTTCACTTCAGTGTTAGATGTTCTCTTCTTGTTTCACATCAAATGATTCAATACCATGTGAAAATTCCTAGATCTAACAATCTCAGGAATTCTACTGTAACCAGCTGAATTTACTTCTCCTATTTGTATATTACATTACAAATTATTTCAAATTACTTCAGATTACTTCATGAAATATCGAAGCAAATTATTGAAGCAACCTACACTTAATTTCTTATGATTCAAAAACTAGGAAACTGAGCAAAGAAAATTACACACATAGGACACCGTTATTTTTGGACGAAAATCCCCGAAAAAACCCAATGTGGGAAAACCAGTGCTGCAGATCTGAGGGTTTGATTTTATTAAGCAATAGCAAATTCTGAATACATCTCTGAATACCACAAAGGTTATTCAGTTACAGAGCGAAATACTGGCAAAAAGATTGCGAGTTTTACCTCAGTTAATCACTAAAAATTCCGGCTGATTCGGACAATGCCCCTGGAGGTCCCTGTGCTACCTCTGTGCAATGACTGCGTAGGCATTGCGTCACGTCCTCTTGGCATTGTGTCACCCCAGCAACAGATCGATCTGCCTTCTGGAATCTCAGATCTCAGCCTCCTAGTCTCACACCCAGGCTCTCGACTTCTGAAACTGATTCGACAATAAAATCTCGAAAACCCTCTCATCCTCTGCGTAGTCCTGCGTGGCTCTGTGTCAGCCTCTCTGGCTCTGCCTATGCTGGATGTCTCTCTGCCTCTCTCTGCTGATGATTCTCCGGCTTAGAAAATCACTCTCTCTACAGAAGCTATCCCTGCCCCTCACTGCTCTGGAATTACTTTGATCGAATTCTCGTCCGAGCACTTGCTCTGTCAGAAAATCGATCTCTTAGATTCACTCGGTGTATCTTTTTAAATGCCCTTCAAGCCTTCCTTTATAGTCTTCTCTTTGAGACTTCAATGACCAAGATTAGATCTCTAATCAACGACTAAGATTACATTTAGACTTTATCTTCGTTTTTTCTAGAACATTCACACTCTGTTTTATTAATACCCTTTAATTATTTAATTTTGCTAAGTTTAGACTTAGGGCGCCCATTGAAATAATTGAAATTTTCAATAAAACACATTCTGAGTGGAATTTTCACAAACGATTTTTGGGTTCTTTGGAATACATGTGCCTAAGCCTCTCCACAAATTTTGAGACTTAGAGCACTTCCGATGCTACCAAAAATCAACATTATCACTATGAACCTAATACCTAGATGCATTGCTTCCTCCCATTCCTTTTAGTCATGAGAGCATTTCTTCCTTGACCCTTATATACTGGTCGAGCAATGCCTGCGCTATCCTCTTGACAATTGATGTTGGAGGAAAGGTAGTAACGGTTGTGAAAATTTCATCTATCACAACAACTGGAAATTATTTTCCTAATTATTAATTTATTTAACAATTTATTTGTAGTTTTCTATGGCAAATACCAAATAACTTACACTGTGATTTTCACAAATGAATAGTGTTAGAAAATAGCGCTGAACACTGAGAAAATTCTAGCACACACACACATAAAAATGACATCGTTATTTTTGGACAATTGTCCTCGAAAAAAACCAACTTGGGAATACCGGTGCAGTGGTTGAGGATTTTTATTACTAAGCATCACTGAAATTATGATTACAATCTATGGATGCCCAACTGAAATCCAAACGACAAGAAAATCTGGCCAAAATTATTTAAGGGAATTACCCTTCTTCCACAAGCAACCTCGACACAATTTTCCTTTAGAAACCCGTCCTCGTGCAAGCCTTACGCTGGCCTCTGCGTAGTGCTTGCGCTGGCCCTATGACATCTAGCCTGGAACTGTCACTAATGAAATCGTTCTGACTGGCTCTATTGAGGGAATTGCTTCTACGACACTCTAGAATATCTGCCCGACCTCTGGAACTGAAAACGATTTTTCCTCCAGCCAAATCAAGTTGCACTTTTGAAGCAATTGCGTAGTCCTATGTGTTGCCCCATTGGGAATAACTTGACCTCTTGTTGTTGCCTCTTCGGATCTGGAAAACTTCCTCCCGATCATTGACTCTTCCCCTCACTGTCTCTGTTTCAATCTCTGGCTCTCCGACAACTGTTACTGCTCTCTTGAAATCGATTTGCCAAGGAAATCGAACTTCTGGTGTATCTTCTCCAAGTGCCCATCGACTTTCTCTTATAATCCTCTGTGGGGACACCAACGACCAAGATTAAAACTTAATCAAGGGCTAGGATCATCTTGAAGTTGATCCATGTGAGTTTCTAAACTATTCTCACCTTGACTTAATTAATTCTGATTAATTAACTAGTTTCCCTAAGTTTAGGCTTAGGAAACATTAAAAAAATAGGTTAATAATCTAATTACGTCATTTCTAGGTGGAATTTTCAGAAATGATTTCTAGGTTTTGGAGATATCATGTATTCTAGCCTCTCCACCAAATTTCGTAGCTAGAACACATCTGATGCTTCTGAAACTAACAACGATGAGCCTTGCTTTCGCTGGGGAAGTTGTTTGGGGGAACTTGCATCTGTGATTGTTGGTTCGCTTGCTTGAGTCGTGATTCAAACTGAAGCAAGACATTAGAACTTGGACAAGTGGACTTGACCAGTCGCTGCCCTAGTGGGCACCCTCCCTGATTTCAGTCGTCCCCAATCAACAGTGAGGGTAGAATGCATTGACTTGTGGGCGATGTTGGGCACATTCACAAGCGATATGGGTGATGATTTAGACTAGCAAACATTAGGGATGTTTACCTAAAGTGAAATCTAAAATTGTGATACATTTAATGGATGTTAACCTTTTATTTATTGACTAAAGTGTCCCCATTCAGTTAGCATATCCTTAAAATTATAAGTATCCAAAGTAAAAGATTATGAGGGAGAATGCTATTAGATTATATAGATATGTCATATTCTTTCTTTGGGTTTTATTTGCAAGCATGATGTCACTCTATTGTATTCTGTATTTGGGGTTTATTTGCGAGTTTGTTGTCACATTTTCTAGAGAGAGAGAGAGAGGAGCCAACAATGGGCAGAAAAGAATATGCACTATGTATCTCCATAGGATGTAGCATTCCCTGACTTACCCACAAAAATACAACCTTGTTAAGGATTTAATGTAACATTTATCACCCAATGTCTAATCACTAATAAAATTTACCATTAACATCTGCCAACACCTAAAGCTACTCACCTTGAGAAGAAATTGCTAAAATGGGTTCATGATGAGGCTTCATTTTGGAAACTTCTGTCTAATGTAACAATCCATTTGCCATTCATTGCAACTGAGAAGGAAAGATGCATCCAAGCACCCTATTTGGTTCCAACCATCCACAAAGCAAACTTTGGAAAAATACCCTCTTTGAAAGATGAAAACACAAACATTACTTCCTTTTAAGTGCATTCTTGCATTTGGTGGCAACTTTCAAAACAAAAGATCTCTTTTTTCAATTGTAAGATTTTGCAGTAGAGCAAATGACATTATTTGAAGAATAGAAATGAGATGATTATACCATGCCTAGTAGAACAATGTAAGGTATTTGCATAGGGAAATCTACAAGAGAAGGATTAGAACTTGATTAAATGGAGCTAGAGTGGATAAATGTGGAATAAGGCTTGGATGGAAGTGTTATGGCAGAAAAACATATGGAAGAAAATGAGCACATAAAATTGTTGAGAATTGCATTCATAACCAACATTTGTCTTATGTCATATTTAATTTCACACTTGATCTGGGTGCTAGATACTTTGAAGAAGCATTAACTGTTAGCAAATCTCAAGAAATGTGAGTTTGCAATGATGATTTTTATATCCCCAAAGAGGAAATAACCAATAATACGAAATATGCCAGACAGATATATAAAACAAAATGCTGGAACCAGATCATGGAACAAGTACAAATAGAATGCCAGAACACTAAGCCATTTTATTAATCTGAGAATACATATATAGGAGTACAAGATAATCAGAATGAGTGCACCTATCCTTGCCCTAGGCAAGTGGAGGCCCTCTCAGAACAAATAATGGCTGCAAATAGGGACAGCGTCCTAGCTGGCTGAAGAATCTGCTATGAAGAACTGCTGCTGCAATGCACTGGAACTATAAGCTGGAAACTAGAAAGATGGCTGATCTCAATCCTCCAGACAACCCCAGAATAGGTGAAACTGATACTCCACCACCAATCAAGCCCGCACCAGTGAAAACGCTGTCTCTGCTAGTGACAGCGCAGAAGACAGATGAAACGCTGGCCACAAATCCTCCAAATGAAATGATCAACTCCTCAAGGCTGGAAACGCTGAAAAACGCTGCCAAACCCCACACACAAGACCCTGCTCATCAGATCAGCGTCTCGATCGGATCAAGGTCTCTCTCGCCCGCATCTGATCTCGAGTCTCTATCCGTATCCGCGTCCTATCACTCCGCGCATCTGCGTCCAAGGCCGGATCTGCTATCTCCCCGCATCTCGCGCCTCCAAGGCCGGATCCGCCAATATCTTTTCGCATCTCTGCCCCAAGGCCTAATCTGATAAGCATCTTCCGTATCTCGCGTCCGTTTAGATCCGCCAATATCTCCTCAGGATCGTTGCCCTCCAAGGCCGGATCTCGATACATCTCTCCAGACCGCGCCCTCCAAGGCTAGATTCGCCAATATCTCCTCGCATCTCGTTCTCCTGGGTACGATCCATGCGATCTTCTGGATCACAGCTTCCTCAAGAAGGGGTATCTCCTCTGCCAAATCTCCACCAGAAG